>JAKTPN010000225.1:367009-486681 GCA_030557665.1 Blastobotrys apis
TTTTTTTTTTTTTTTTTTTTTGTGTATAATTTTCCCCCCACAACCTTTTTTTTTTTGTCTTTTTTTTTAATATTTTGATTTTATTCCTTTCAAGCAGTTTGCTCATTCTTAGGAACAAACGGTCGAGCAGCAGCAGCATTGAATTCCAATTTACCATTACCATTACCACCTTGTTGAGCTTGTTGTTGCTGCTGAGGAACTGGAGCCGCATCATTTTCACCACTCAATGGAAATTCTCCACCATCAGTTTCATCCTTACCAGCAGCCAATCGTTCATCAACCGGTAAAATCCAATTCTGCCATCCAATTCGTGGCCGAATCTTAGCACCAATAACTTCAGAAGATGGTGACCATCCACAAGCTTCAACCAACAAATCATTGTTCCCACCAGTCAATTGTTTAACTCGGTTAAACGATGCAAGTAATGCCAATGGTAACAACCCTTGACCGTTCATTTGTCGACGCAAAAAGATATCTTTGCACAAATTCTCAACACTCATATAATATTCAACTTGAGCAATAACCATTCCCAATTGAGCATCATAATGGCCTGGAGTAGGAGCTGCCGGAGCTGGAGCTCCTTGCATCATATGAGCTCCATACATGAATTCTTGACCAGTTGGCATAAAAAATCCAGCCTTTTGGTTATTGTAATGCATTGGCCGTCGGAATTTCTGTTGTTGCATGCCACGGTTATTGTTGTTGTTATTATGTCGGAAAGCACCACCATTTTGATGATTATGATTGTTATGATGATTTTGATGATGCTGTTGTTGATGGCCATTCCCATTTTCTTCAAATCGGTTGTTATTACTAACAAATCGTTTTTCATTCTTAAACGTTGCAGAACCACCAACCGTTGGAGATCGCTTTTGACCGCCACTAACTGGACCATTACCATTCATCACCTTATTACCATTATTCACAGGGTTAACATTCTTGTTGAAACCTGGACCCGACTGCGAATGCTGTTTAACATGACCTTTTCTCTGCTGTGGTTGTTGTTGACCATTGGCAGAACTATTTGCATTTTTAACAGCGCCATTAGAACGGTTGTTATTGGTATTAGTATTAGCTCGTTGATTTGGTCGACCACTACTGCCACCATTCTTCGACGAAGGAGCACTAGTTGCACCAACTGGACCAGCATATGGTACCCATTTTTCCTTACCACCACTAGCTCGAATTTTTTGACTATTACCGCTACCACCGAGAGACAATTTTTCATCCGGTTTTGGCCAATTTGAAGGATCCAAGGGCTTTCCATTTTTTCCAAGAGCTGGTGTAGTATTACTACTATCATTAGAACCTCGACTGGACGTTGACTGAGTAGAACTAGTAGCAGCGACAGAAGCAACAGTGGTCGCTGGAGGTGAGCTCAAATTTTTCATACTCCAAGCATTAACCACTGGTACCGGAGCAGGGGTGAAACTAGCATTGGGTTTCTTTTCGATGGGTTTTTTTGTTGTTGATCCGGATGCTGGAGTAGGAGTAGAAGTAGAACCAGAAGCAGTGGCGGTGGTAGAGGTAGTAGTAGCGGCAGAGGTTTCAGAGGTATCGGAAGCACCTGAAATGCTGGCTTTAGTTTCCTTCGGAGAAGTAGCAGCAGACGAAGCAGCAGTTGGAGAAGCAGTAGATGAAGCGGATTCTTTGCCACTTGATGGATCATTAGGTGGAGATCCCGCTGCTTTAGCGTATGACAGAGCTGATGCAGACATGATTAAAAAAGATAATGCAACAAAAGTAACAACAAAAAGTGATTCAAAAGATTTAGTTGTTTCTTTCTTTCTTTAATGAATGTTTTTTTTCTTTCTTTTAATGCTCTTTTCTTGTGATTGTTGTCAAAAAAATAATTTAGCCAGTCACAAGCTAACAAATATAACACCAAACACGAAATGGAAGTCAAAAAAGATTTTGAAAAAATAACCCTCGGATAAAAATATAGATTTCAGAAGGGAAAAAAAAGAGGGTATTTAAAATATTCCAATAGTTCACTCGTCTTTCTATCAAATCAATCGATCAATTCTGTTAACTAAATCGTAGAGTAGTTAACGGATGTGGAATAAGCGATGAGAAAAGGGCGTGTAAAGAGGAGAGGAAGAGAAAAAAAATTAGGTGGGTGAAAATGAATCGTTAGGAAAAAAATTTGAGTGGGAAAGAAAGGGAGAAAGGAAAAAAAAAAAAAAAAAAAAAAAAGGAAAAAATTTTGAGTTTTTTGTGAGTCCGAGTGAGTCTGCTAAGAGAAAATGTGGGAATGGGTTCAAAATGCCTTTAGTTGTTGGTTAGGGTATGGGTCCTCGGCCGCTGGTAATGCCAGCGCTTATGGGCGCTTATTGGCCAAAGAAGCTCTTGGAACCACACTAGAAGTAAAAAAGAGTCCAAACAATGTATTATAATTTGTGGTAATTCAAAAACCATTTAGTGTCTTTTGTTGATAATATTTTGTAGAAAAGTTATTCCATGTTTCCACTGGTAAACTCCTACAATTATGAGCAGTTCTAAATATCTTCGTTTCCTATAATGTTTGGACCAATTGGGAAGCTCCAAAATTTCCGTAACACTGTTTTTTTTGCCTACTGAATACATAATCGTCAGAGATATTGGACTAGTTGATCCAGTTAAAACAAAAGCATGAGGCCAACGGTTGTACTTAATGCTACTAGAAGAGTGATCAGAGAAGGTCCAAAGATCTTACCACCGATCCCGTTATACAGAAGGATCTTACGTGCTCATTACAAGTGTTTGGATGTTCAAAGTCGCCAACTTGGTGATGATTATGTCAAAGCCGAGTTCAAGCTGCATCGTAAGATGGATAATCCGCTGCATATTGTAGGGTTTTTGTCTTCATGGCAGCAATATGCTGAAACTCTTGAAGGTGATACATGGAGAGAAGACAAATTAGACGCTAAGAAACTGGCAACAATGTCAGAAGATCAGATCATTCAGGCACGTTAGAGATTTCCCCAGATCTCAAGCAAATCAAAAAAAGCTAACTAATTATCTAGTTTTACGAATTAATGCTTGCTGCAAAAAACAAGCCTAGTGACCAAGAGTACGAATAGGACAGTAGCCCGGTAATGAAGTAATGACAAATGTGACATTGTACATAAAATTAAAGCTTTCGAATCCCAGGGTCTGCAACCATTAAAAGAAACATTATGCCGGATAAATTACGGCGATTTTTTCCAAAACCAGGATGGATCAATCAGTTTTAAAGAGAGGGGAAGAATGCGCTGCTAGCGGGAGAAGAGAAAAACTCACGCAACCAGAATATGCCCCCACCCTATTTTTTCAAAAAAGCATAAAAGGAAGCGGTTTTCTTTTACTTTATTGTATATCTCTTTCTTTCCTTTTTTACTTTTACTTTCATCAATCGAAAATCATGTCTTTTGTTACTTTTCACAATTATTCTGCTGCAATTGTCTCGTTCAAGGCTCCAAATGGCCAAGAATTGAACTTGCATTTCGACAATTTGAACAATTATACCGGCCCGGGAAACAGCTATTTCGGTAAGTTCTACAATGTCCAGGGGGAATTGAATTCGTGCGGGGGGATATATTTGATTTGAAAATACTAACGATATACAATTTCAGGTGCTTCTGTTGGTAGAGTTGCCAATCGAATCTTTGGTTCAGAGGTCACTGTTGCCGGTGAGACTTATAAACTACCAGTAAATAATGGTAATGCCACTTTGCATGGCGGCCCAGTCGGTTGGGGCAAGCGAGTATGGGACGGTCCATTTGAAGAAACACGAGATGGTCGAACTGCTACTGTATTTAAGATTGTATCTGAACATTTGGATCAAGGGTTCCCTGGTAAGGTTGAAGCCAAGGCTATCTACACTCCATACACTGTTACCAATGAAAACGGTATTGTCGAAAACTACTTGGAATTGGAATACGAATGCCGGTTGACTGATGATTCTCCAGTTGACGAGACTGTGGTGAATATGACCAACCATTCTCATCTCAACATTACTCCAAACCCATTGTCTATTGAAGGTACTCGAGTGAAGTTGTTCTCTAACGACTCCATGGCAAAGAACGCAGACGGAACTATCACTGGCGAAATTAAACCATTTGAATCCACACCATCTGACTTGTCGTTCTTCACAATGGGAAAGGAAGAACCAAATATTGATGATGCATTTGTGATTCAGGATTTGTCCAAGTTTGAAGGCATTGACACTCGAAACTCCAAGCCAAAGCCATTGGTCCACTATTATCACCCAGACAATAAAGTCAACATGCAAATCTTTTCAACTGAGCCAGTTTTCCAGATTTATTCTTGTGGATTCATGGATACTCCACAGCTTGAAGGTGAATCTCGACCATTCCCAAAGCGATGTGGTATTGCTTGTGAACCAGGTCGGCCAACTAATGCTGCAGCAAATGATGATTACAAGCAATGGGTTACCTTGAAGAAGGGTGAAACTTATGGTTCCAAGACTGTTTATTGTACTTGGGTTGGTGAATTGGAAGAGTATTAGTAAAAAAATTTAATTAGTATTATAGTGAATCTTTAAGTTCGATTTTTCAAGACGCGTCGCGACTTTTTGCCTTTCTAATTTCCCAACCTTTACCTCCGACCTTCAACGATGCAGAATATTGAAGTTGAAGTATGTAACAAAAACAATTGAGAATTTTTCAAAACTAACCATATAGTCTGTCGAAGGAGGTGATAATACAACATTTGAGCCATTTAAAACAGCATCGTATGTCCCGTTTGAGTACTTGTCGCGTAGTACTAGTACCCATGGTGGATCATGGTCGGCAGTACCATGGAAACCATTCGTCAGTGGTGAGGACTATTACGACCGGGAATATGCATTATTTTGTAAAACTCATGAAGATGGACGCAAAACGAATCGGATTACAGTGGTGAAACATGTGGAAAAGGACATGTGGACGACTACGCGGTTGGATAAATCGGTGAAGATGAAAGACATCAAACGACTGTCAGACGAAAAATGTAAATTCACAACTCTAGACCAGTGTTCAGTATCCCCAGACTGGTCAACACAGAGGTCATTCGCCAAGCTGAATTTGGATCCGCCGGATGGTGAAGATGGAGAAAAAAAAGAAGAAGAAGAACCACAACAGCAACATGCGCCTGCGTTGCCAAATGAACCAGATTTGAAAGATCCGGTGGCCCTACTAACTTTTAAATATTACGAGCTGCTGTATGTGAGTCAAACTCTACCATTGGTCCATTTCGCAAAGAGCACACTAGGTAGATTACGATCGTTATACCGCGAGCAATTTCGTGAAAAAAGCCAGTACAAGGATAGCCTTGCTAGGTGTTTGAAAACTGTGGTGTTGAAGATGGAGGACTTCGATAAACGCTATGATTTGGCGCAGATTACACGGTTTATAAAAGGCGAGACAGCATCACATCCATGTTCACAGTGTGAATTGGAGACGAAATATTTGGAACATTGGAAGAGTAGAATAGGCACTAAAGATTTGAAACAAAATCTTGAGAAGGTCAAGGTAAGGGAAATGCAGTTACAGGTACTTGTCTTGTTGGAATTGTTGACAATTTCACCAGACCAAAAAGAAGAAAAACCGAAAAAACAGCCACAAACCTCACTAGTGCGTCGAAGTAAAAAGAAACCAGCGACAAAGCAACAACAAGCTACTGAGGTTGCGGATTTACAACCAGGTGTTCTGGTAGATCTAACATTTGACCGTTTATGCATCTGGCAAGCGCTAACAGTCGTCCAGGACAAATCACCGGATATTCCTTATGAACTATGTAGGGATATCCTGATCCCATACTTTGGCAAGAAGCTTCCAGCCAAGACAAAAACGCTGGCTAAAAAAGCAACAGGGTCTGGTAATAAGGCAGTTAAACGCCGAGATACTGTGCTCACAGTCGACAACTCAACAGATCACACTAAATCGTTGAAACAGTCGATTCCATCGGTCGAGGAACAAGAGCAAGATCATGAACCTGCTGACTCTGAACCTAGCGGTGCAGAACCAATGGTATCAATCAAAGATCCACGACGTGCATCCATTCTCAAATCGCATAAACGCCAGGTGGAAGTCTCATGGGCTGCACCAGCGCCATCATCAGCATCACGCAAACGGAAACAAGCGAGCGCCGAGGAAATCGCCGACGCCATCCGCAATATATCAAAACCAAACCGGTCGTCTGCGACACATGATCTGTACTCCTCCAAGTCGAATATCTTTGCAAAGCAACGACGCTCCCAAGCCGGCGTACCAACAGCGGCCGCACCAGCTGCGGCGAAACCCTCGGCAGTGTTGCAAGTCGCTGCTGCTGATAATTTGGTCACACCTAGTATGAACAGAAAACGAGTCCAAAATCTCGAGTTTACAACACCAGTGAAAAAGTTCCCCCGGCTCGGTGGTGTTGAAGAGGGTGACAACAATGATGACGACGATGTGATTCAAAGTACACCAGCTAAACATGACGATGACATGATTATTAAAAGCAGTCCTATCAAAGTCACCCCGGTTAAATTCAAACCGATAGACGGTGACGATACGGATATTGATGAGTAACAAGATAAATAGATAATGCATAATGAAAAAAAGCTACTACTAGTACAAGCCGTGCTTTTGATTTAAATATTCCGTTTTGTCGGTTCCAAATACTCCATATCAAGCAGCTCGAAAATCTTTTGTTCACTTGCTGCTTCGATCAATTGGGTATCCTTGAGCTTGTGTTTATGCGAATGTTGCCTTCGTTCATAATCAGTACGCGTGTCGACATATAATCCATGCTCAGTAAGCTTCCAACCTTTTCTCAGCGCAGCGATTGCCATTTTAATATTCAGCTGGAACGACCCTGTGCAATGCAACGAAGCCGCGCCTAGTTCTTTATACTTGACGCAGAAAATATCCATGCGTCTCCACAACTCATCTGGGGTCCGAGTAGTTGCGCCAAACCACCGCGTGCTGGATTTGCATTCTGGTTGGTTATGTAACCCGGATAACGTACATCGAATAAAGTTCATGTCACTTAAAACCTGCACTAGCTTGTCTTTCAACGAAACCAACGTCGCCATATCGTTCTCTTGAGGTTTGACCAACATAATATCGATATCTCCGCATGAAGATTTGCCACGTCGGAAAGATCCCATACAGTGCACTTCTGCATCCGGGTCAAGCTTTGAACATTCTTGTTTGACGATTTCAAAATGTGCTTCCACAACATCACGGGGGATTTTGGTATTAAAGTCTTTATAATGATCCAGTCCAATCCGCTGTGAATTATCAAGTTTGAGCTTATACAAATCTTCAAGTTCTTTACAACCCTGGTCATAAAAGTGCCTGGCTGTGGCAATCCCCACACCATGAATTCCCATAAACAACGACATTGCCTTTAGGGATTTATCAGCCTTGATTTCTTCCAACTCACCATGTTTCCCGTTTTTCACCAGTTGCTCAAGCTTTTTTGGAATTCGGATCCCCATTCCAAGCCCAATGGCTTGTTGTTCATCCATAACCTTACGACCTTGGTTCTTGAGCAATGTAATTGCTTTGGTATAATTGCCAACCCGGAATGACGCTTGAGGATGTGCAGAATGCTTCCAATATTCTCTCAAAACCTCAAAACATGTCATAACCCATATATTTGGATGTGACCGGTTCTTGATCAACTTATCAACCATTTCCTGGCCACCTTGAATCAAGTCTTTGGTTTCAGAAACCAACTCATTACTCCACAGAAAATCCTGTTCAGGAGCCTGTTCAGGTCCAGAAGGAGGTACAATCCTTTCTTCTACTGGACCTGGTTCACATGCTTTGACTCGTAAAGCCACACTGATCCGAACATCATCGGTATCAGTCGGCATGAGCCGGCCATTGCGCAGGCACAAATCGTACCATTTCATACTCACGACGATAACTGCATCTGGGACTTTTCCCCATTTGATAACACTAAGAAACCGTTCAATAGACCAGTCCGCGTCTATAAGAATATGTGTTACGCATTTTTTGAACTTCTCACTCACCTGAGCTCCGTGCCGGG
This sequence comes from Blastobotrys apis, assembly GCA_030557665.1. Classification (NCBI taxonomy): domain Eukaryota; kingdom Fungi; phylum Ascomycota; class Dipodascomycetes; order Dipodascales; family Trichomonascaceae; genus Blastobotrys; species Blastobotrys apis. Next base: position 375,014 of record JAKTPN010000225.1, read on the forward strand.
TCATTCCATTCACTCGCAGTTTGTACTTTTTTGCGTTCTTTCGTGGATACACAACTAACAGCTTGTTAGTCTCCCCTATCTACACACATCAAGACTTACAAAAACATAATCCGTCAAACAAATTCACTTTATCGTTGTTTGGTTTATGTCGTTCACGTGCAGGTACCATCTGTTTGGTTAATATTATTTGAAAGAGAAAAGTTTTATTAAACACGTGCGGTACACGTCTGAAATTAAACGCACTTGCCACGCGCGCGACCACTTTGACCTTATTTATTACATAATACTAAACGTCGCCATGCAGAACACCATTGGCAATTTCTTCCCCATCTTCCAAAGAAGCAATTTTATCAGCAAGTTCATTACCGATTTTTTCCTGAAGCTTCTCCTTCTTTTCATCGCTACTGCCGACTCCATGTTTCAGTTTCAACGTCCTCAATGCAGCCACCAACGCGCTATATACCATATCATTATCGTCCTCTTTTGTAATCTTGGTAGACACTGTCTGATACCAGCCTTTGACATTACCAATGATAATCACTCGAACAATTTCTTCCCCTAATGCTTGAATACCAACAACCGACCCATACAACGCTCCAGCAGGTCGAGATGTATCCATAAACCCTTTGAGTAGTGTTCGAGTGACTCGAGGTTTCAATGTATGGTAAGTACCCCCAAAATTCTCACAAATCTTCTTCAACAATGATGCAGCAAAATCCCGCACTTGATAAGCATCATTTCCGATTATATTCTTCGGTCCAACTCTCTTGGCTAGTAACAACGTCAATACTGACGGCATCAAATGGTGAACATATGGTTCAATAAATATCGTAGGATTAGAAAGCAATGCATCCACTACATTCAACAATGTATTCAACACTGACAGGTTGGTTTTCAGGTTTTGTGATACCTTTTCTTGCACAAACTGTACAAAATATGGTACTAATTGATGCAGACCTGGATCATGCCTTAAGCTGTTTAGTGCGGAATCTTTCAATGGTTGATCATCCTTAACAACCAATGCATCCACCATTCGGTCAAAGTATAACTGCAATTCTTTTGAAATAACGTGTTTCACCAATGGTTTCACATCCATATCCTGTGCAATCGCAGTAATGGAATGATTGGCTTGAGACCCTCGCAACTGAGGTGGCATTGCTTTGATTTCTGATGGTTGAGGATTCTGAGCAATCGCTGGCTGAACCCCTTCAATGGCCAGCCAATGTGCTGTGAATGAAACTGCTCGTGGAACCTTTGGCAACGGCTGGTTAATGATCCGTTCAAAATCCACATCTTCATCGTCGTCAATATAATACAATGTTTGACCAGGACCAACCATTGCTTCACGATAAGTCAGCTGTGCATTTGATTCGTATCCATATAACGGCTCTACATTCAACACTTTTAGTGCTTGTGAAATATCAGACGTTGTTAACGTAGTCTTTTTGGAGTGCCGCATAAACTTTAGTGCTTGTTCGATAATCTCGTGGATACGATATTCGATGTCCATCGCTAGAGACTTTGCCACTTCATCAGGTAAATTCTGAATCCCGAGCACTTCAGCGACATCTTTTACCGTATCAGACGGTGACCATAGCGTGTGTGAATATTTAATTGTATTAGACATGGCTGAACGGCGTCTAAAATCGTTTTTAAAAAAAAAGACAAGCGCGTATCACTATAATTAATGTGAGAGTGGTGATCGATTTGGGAGTTTTGTAATAAAACCGGGTCGGGTCGGAGGGGTGGGAGGCGCCAACAAAATTTTCCCTCGCCCTTTTTTTGATTTTTTTCATCAACCCATCTTATATACCATAAATGTCGATAGCGAGATTAGCAGTTGGTAGTAAAGCTACTTTTGCAAAATCACTGACTCGAGTGGTTTCATCTGCTCAGAACAAACCGACATATCTGTTAAATCAACAACAGCAGCAGCATAGACAAATCAGTTCATCAACACCTCATCACAAACAATATACCAAGCTCACCAATGAACAGCGTCAAGAACGAAATGCTAAACAGCGAGCTTATAAGCGAGAATTATCCGATTTCCGAGAACTCTTGACTCTTGCAAACCAACAAGCCAAAAAGGGTGGCGACCGGAATAGCGATATTAAAGCAGCAATGAATATTTATAACCAGTTGAGAGAAGTTCAGCCGTTTATGGTGGCGGATATTGCATTGTTGATCCAAGGGATTCATGCATCTTCAAGATCAAACTTGAAAGGATTGTCAAATGTTATTTCGGACCTACGAATGAAACAAGTGGCAAGATACTCTGAGCAGTTGTTAAAGTACTTGGAGATTCTGGCCAAGGATATCAAAGCCGGTACCACAGAGACAAACCAGTTTGGTATGATGCAGTTATTTACTTGTTATTTAACCATGCGACAAGCCCATCAGGGGGTGGAATTGTGGAAATCTTTCATGGATGAATCTACTAGTGAACGAGCTAGAGACTTGGCCAACGTTCCAAAAGTAGTAGGTGCAGTGATTGACTTGATGGTCGCCGATCATCGACCAATTGAAGAGATTGAAGCGGTATACAATGGCAGTCGACAAGATTCTTCTGATATTAACCTTGAACATGCTCTTACTCGAGCATATATTTTCTACGGTCAAACTTCCGATGCATTGACATTGTTCAGTAACATTGTTCGAGAATACCCAAATGAAGACTACTACTTGAGTCGAATTCACGAGACATTTATCGGTGATTGTACTGATTTGGTTGTCGCCAAGTCGTTTTATGAAGAAGCAATGGCTAAACAAACTCCATACCCTGTACCATGTCACCCATCCGCCGCACACCGACTTATGGAACGACTCTGGTCGCAGAACAAGGACGTCAACGAGTTGTATGAAATGTGGAAGGCATACCTCGGCCATGTATCGCCGTCTACTCGAGAACGGTCGTTCAACATTCTCACTTATAGTTTGTTGACACGATTCTTTGAAGCATGTCCGGAAATGACCACAGAATCATACACGTACTTGAAACAAATCATCTCAACATATTCTGAAAAGCGATCAGCTGTTACTTCATTATTCCTCAACACTTTGCTCACCAAGGTGATGCAATGGGCGGATACGGACGTGACCATGGGTATAATTGAGACTTATGATTTGTACAATATCGACAAGCGACACGACTCTTACCGTGTTATTCTCAACTCGTTGTACAATGTCGATGCATCTGACGCTTATATTGAATCGTTATGGATGGAACGGTTGCAAACTGGTGAGAAAATGGAGGTGTATGACTGGGGTTCTTTGGCCAAGGCTTGTATCTCAAATGAACGACATGCAGTCTTTGCCAAGTTGTACAAGGAATACGCCAACGTCACCGATCCTCAACAATTACTCAGACTACCAGGATTTTTGGATAGACCTGAAGCTGGAACTGGGTATGCTGCACGAATCGTTCGTGAAGCTTAAAAGAAAATGTAATATATTGTTTTTTTTGTAAATATAATCTCCCATATGTGTAATTACACACCAGAAACCGGCTATTTCCCTCCCATCGAACGCCCCCTGCGATTCCCCACTACAACTACCAACTCCACCGCCACCCATGGGCAATTCATCTAGTAAATCGCAGGCTAAACCTACCAAGACAAAAACCAAACATAAAGTCAAAGGGCCTGGCCGGACTTTGACTGATGGTCCGTCATCGACATCGTCTTCGTCCTCTCCGTCCACAGGTCAACAACCAGAGGCGAGAAGTGCTGCCGCTGAGGCTGCTGCGGTATGATTTTGATAATAACATAGCTTGCGAGAAATATATATATATATAAAAGGCTAACGGTTGGTTTTTAGGCTCGGTTTGAAAAGAAAAATACAGGTCAGCTAGGCTCAAAACTGGATGAACAGCGTGGAAAGAGTACCAATCAGCACCTTAAAGACGCTTCCGCTGCCAATGCATCACGGCAAGAGCCTTTAGTGTATGATTAGAATAAATTCTTTCTCTCTCTCTCGTCCTTTCTTTTTTTTTTTTTGCATTAAATATGGTCTAATTACACACGTGGTTCTGCTATTGCTTACATATCTATAACACGCTATATCTACCTGGAGCAGGCCGATCTGCAGCAGCCGTTTCACTTTTAATCCCCATAATGGCCTGCTGTTTCAACGCTCCATAAGCCCCATACACCGCATCTGCCGATTGGCCCTCAATCAATAGATACAATTTTGGTTCATCAGTCTCTGCAGTGGGTTCTTTGCCTGGTGGATAGTATTGGCCCTTATTCGTAATCGAAACCGAATACTCGTCAACCACTTTAGAAATTGCCGTGTTGTTGGTGACAAACCATCGTGCCTTTTGTGGGAATTGATTGATGAGGAATTTTGCATGGCATTCTGGATCTTCAGGATCTTGCTCTGGTGGAGGTGCCCGTCCCTTTTTAGTTTCATAGTATTTGCCTGGAATGATTACTGCTTCAGCACCAACATCGTACTGTGCCAGCATCTTATCATCCCCTTCCCCACTTGCTCCTCCTTCATCATCTTCATTTGCACCACCATTAGCGTCATCTTCACCTTCAATCGCGGCACGGGTCTTTCGTTCCGAATCTCTAGCTCGATCTAGCTTATCAAGACCTTTACCACGATACCCAGATCTAGAATACTTCTCCTTGCCAGATTGCACTTTGGACATAAAACTGTCTGCCATGGCTTGAACTTGAGACGGTACATGAGTTTTACTCGCTGTCATAGCTTTGGCAATATCTGCAGCTTGACGTTCTTGCCGCTGGGTCAAAAATGTCACTGCGGAACCTCGCATTCCAGCACGGCCAGTTCGTCCAACCCGATGCACATAGTCTTCCAAATGGTTGGGTGGGTCGTAATTGATCACAAGCTTCAATGGTTTCACATCTAACCCTCTCGCAGCAACAGAAGTGGCAACTAATACATTAACAACTCCAGTTTTAAAGTCAGTAATCGCTTGGTCTCGGTCAACTTGCTCTTTACCAGCATGCGTAGAAACACACGAATACCCTCGTTTCAGCAGCTTCAACATCATATCATCTGCACTTTCCTGTCGATCCACAAAAATCAATGCCCTTATATCCTCTTCTGTATCGAACAACTGACCTAGCAATTCCAAAACTCGGTTAAATTTGCTCGAATCCTCAAGCAATTCCACCTCTTGAGAAACTTCTGGCGCCACCATAGACCGTACACCAACAACGATCTCCACTGGTCGATTGAGGATCTTTTTCGCTAGTGCCTCCATTTGTCGAGGAAACGTTGCGCTGAATAACACAGTTTGTCTATCCGGTCTAATATTCCGCACAATCTTCGTGACTTGCGGCTCAAACCCCATATCAAACATTCGATCGGCTTCATCAAGCACTAGATATGAAACCCTTCTCAGATTCGTCACTCTCCCAGAATTCGCTACCAATAAATCAATCATTCTCCCTGGTGTACAGACTACAATCTCAGCACCTCGTTTCATATCAGCAATTTGTTCCGCCAACGGAGACCCTCCATATGCACATACCGCTTTCAAATTCACTTCTTTCAAAAATTGTTTACATTCGCGATAAATCTGTACCGCAAGTTCTCGTGTCGGCGTCATAATTAATGCAATAGGGCCCTCACCAGCTTTGACCGGCGGTTGATCCATAACATGTCGAAACATTGGTAATAAAAATGCCATAGTCTTTCCGCTCCCTGTCTTTGCAACACCAATCACATCCCGGCCACTCATCACTGCGGGCATTGCCTGACTTTGAATTGAACTTGGTTTTTCATATCCTAATCGTTCAATAACATTCATCGCGCCTGCAGGTATTCCAAACTGACCCCATCGCGTCACCGGTTTGGGGCAATCCACTCCTCTTACTTTAATGCCGTCCAATTCTAACCGAATCATATCAACTTCTTCTGTAGTCATGTCATTAAATTCCTCAGGCTCAACATAAAACTTTTTTCTAAACGGTGCATAGTCCACCTGTGAATGATCCACCAATGGCAAATCCTTCTTTTTCTTCTTTTCTAGATTAGCAAGCAGTTCATCAAGGTTTTCTTCTGCTTGATTCTCACCAGTGGGCATATCATCCTCGTCCATCACGAGTTCTGAAGTCCCTGTATTGTCACTTTTCGTCGTGTCTTCGATTCCGTCCATAAAGGCGTCCAAGGCGTCGTCGGCGTCGGCATGCTGCTGTATTGTTGATCCCATGTCATTACCATCATCGTCATCAAAAACGGGCAGCTTCCGTTTTTTTATCATCGGAGCATCATCTTCCCCGTCATCATCATCAAAATTTAACCTCGCTATCTGTATTAGCTTTGTCTGCTGCTGGGAATAGTACATACTCTTTGGTTTTCTTTTCGGTATATCTGCAGTAGGGACTTTGTCAGCTTGTATCGTTTCAGGTTTACTTTCCTGTTGTTTTTTTTCCTCTAACTTTTTTTGCTTCCATTTTGCGAGTTTTTCCATTCGCTTCCTAGTCTTTTCATCAAATGCGTTTGGCGTGGCGCTACCACTGTTGGATCCAGTATCCGACATGGTGTTGCTGTGGTGAGGTTAAAAAAAATAGAAAACAAAAAATATCTTGGGAGCTCCAGCTTTGGGAAAGCAATGGCCGCACGCGCCGCACTGGTAATTCACTGTTTTCACAACCTATAGACTTACATGCATTATCATCCCCTGTTCTGAAGCTCGTCCTTCACCTCGCCAGACCGTAATGTGATCCTCTTTGATAGAATTCATCCCTGTAATCCTGCGCTCACCTGGATTTGAACAATTTGAGGTTTTGTCATTTTGCGGGTCTAAGAATGGTGTAAGAACCTGCTCTGACGATCGACTGGCAAAGACAGTTCACGAAGTTCACATACCTCCTTTAACAATAAACTAGCCTGAAAGTGGGCCGTGTGGAGTGGTGCAGGTATTTTTACCCAGTGGCTGCTGATAGCTGTGTACAAACTGCGCTGGTATAAGCCCGGATACGGGAAACAGATAGGAATTTTCGGTTGGCAAATTTGAATATATTTAGTAGGACTGACCCCTCATCACGAAAATTTACTCGGATATCGGGTTTGTGGTCGTAAAAACACATGCGGTGCGCCTCACTATTATACTGGAGCCGCACTGGACTTGGGTATTCGCAGGTTCTTTTCAGCTGTGTCAGTTTCATAGTATTTGTGGGGCAAGAAGCGGCTTCCAGGAAATACCACTACTTGCATTATTCAAGTTGGCGAATATCTGTAATGTACAAGCGTTTGCGGGGCCGTCTATGAGCTCGATCTGGGCCTAGATTTGGATAACGCAAATTATACTTGTCTTGCGACTATCACGAATTTTGATTACTTGAATCTACTCTTCGCTAGTTTTACCAGCTGTTTTACTGAGCTATTTACCGTACTATTGCAGATTTTGGGCTAAAAAAGGCGCCTTTGTCCCACGAGGTCAGAAAATGAGATCCAGATGTTTCCCTTTACCATTCCCCAAAAATACACTATAAGGGCGATTCATATAGCATACTTTGTTCCCCATGATTTGTCGTATCTGTTTCTATACATTTTGATGCCGAATTCACACTTTTTTTGGCCGGACTTGCCAAAAAATGCCGGGCCTCTATGATTGATTTTTCAAAATTTCAGCAATTATCCGATATAGTGTAATGGTTAGCACGGTTCGCTTTCACCGAGCAGATCGGGGTTCAATTCCCCGTGTCGGAGTTTCTATTTTTTTTTGTCTTTCCTTTTTAAAGAAGAGAAAATCTGGATTTTTTTTTTTTGCAGTTCTGGAATGTTAAGCCATTTGGACTTGTAGATCCTTTAAATTGGGCTGCGATAGGTTTTTATGCGCGTAATTTACAAACCGGCAGCCGCGTAGGTACTGCCGAAGGAGGCATGAACAAGCATTACCCCAACACTGCACACATAGAAAACCTTTCGAATTATATTCACTATCAACATATAAATTCTATACGGGCGGCTTTGCAAAACCTTGTTTCTTCAAGCAGAACCGGGAGATTGCCATACTCAATTACATCATAAAGAGTTATCTAATTGGGGGAGGTTCAAGGGAGGGAGATAAAGAAAGAAGCCGCTAGGGTTTGAGTGTGTGATCATATACTTTTTGGTTACCTGTGTCTTATGTAGGTTGAAAACAATGGGTTGGTATTACATTTATATAACCTTAATGACTCTGATAAGTAAACCAAGAAGGCCCCTCATGATTACCACTCTAGTTTGCAGAAAATCCACAGACGGCGACACTAATAATAGGATGCTCGTACTGATATTCGTTATATTTTTCACAGCATTGCAATCATTGGTAGCAGCAAAGAGTTACGAAGAGCTCTATGCAGAAAAGACTTTTGAACTGGAGTCATTGTTGCACAAACTGGGGGCTAATGGCCCATATACTCAACGGCCAGGATATAGAGTCAATGCTACCACTCCAAACCAATGCAAGGTTGATCGAGTGGTATCTCTGGGCCGGCATGGCGAGAGGTATCCTGATCCATTGATGTACGATCAGCTGTTGGGTACGGTCAAGACGATGCAGTTTTTGCGGTTATCGGGTCCACTGGAATTCATCAAGGACTACGAATTCTTTATGGAGCCAAGAGACGTGGGTCAATTGACCCGTACAGGAGTTTTTAGTGGTGTAGACTCTGGACGCCGGTTTGGCCAGTTCTACAAGAACAAATACGGCCATTTGCTTAAGAATAGCACGATTAATATCTACGCTGGTTCTACACCACGAATCGTGGAAACGGCGAATAATTTCGCCAAGGGTATGCTTGGAGATGATTGGCAAAAAGAAGCCAGCCTTATTGAAATTTCCGAGAACCCCCGAAATGGTGCGAATTCATTGACTCCAACGTTTTCTTGTTTGACAATGCAGAAATTAACCGACGCGGTTCGATACCCAGCAGTTTACTATCAAAATGAATTATGGCCAGTTGTGAAACGGCTCCGAAAATTTGTTGGCGGAGAAGCGCTGAACCAAGCAGATGTGAATGCACTCTTTACAATGTGCGCATTTGAACTCAATGCACGAGGATCGTCCAAGTTCTGCGACATTTTTACTCTGGAAGAGTGGGAAATCTTCGAATACCATTCAGATGTAGCGACTTATTATAGCACTGGTCCAGGCAGCCCATCTTCATCCGCAATTGGGTCTGTATTTACGAATGCTACATTGTCCCTGCTAAATCAACCATACGACGGTCGAAATGTGTTTCCATGTTTTGCTCATGATATTGACTTGCAAGCAGTATATTCTACCCTGGGATTGTTTAGCACTGCACAGCCATTACCAGCAACATTTACTCTGCCTTCGAGAGAAAACCCGTGGAAGGTTGCCGAAATTACTCCAATGGCGGCGCGGCTCGTGTTTGAGCGGCTTGAATGCCCTACGCATAATGTTACCGGTAGTACAAGCTACGTGCGGCTTTTGGTGAATGATGTTGTGGTCCCACTTCGTTCATGTCGATCTGGACCAGGTAGTTCATGCCTATTACCAAGATTCACTTCACTTATGAGCAACCGATTGGAAGATTACTCGGATGTATGTAATCTTCCGCCAAAAATGCCTGACCAGTTGACATTTTTGTGGGATAGATAATAAAAAAAAACAGACGCAAAACGCCGCGCAGAACTAGTAATACAAATCGTACTATATTAGAAAAAAAGTTATAAACAAAGTTTTAAGACTAAAAAAAGATTTAGTTTTCGTTCAAAGTAGACTTGAAAACAGCATGCTTTGGAGCCTTGGCACCAGTATCCTTGACCTTTTGGACAGAGGATTGCTTGGCGTATGGGTTGAGTCGGAGAAGAACTTGCTTGTTCTTGAGAGGGTTCTTCTTTTGAACGTGAGTTCGCTTTTGTTGCTTTTCACCAGCAGCTCTACAAGCAGCTTGGATTTCTGGAGAGTTGATGATACCAGTAACGTCAGTGTTGGTGATGACGTTCTTTGGCAATTCAAAGCCAGATTTGGCAGAGGCTTCAGATTCAGTACCCCAGATAGAGTCCAAAGTGGTGAAAGCGGATTCAGTCCAGATGACAAATCGACCCATGTGAGAACCTGGAGCCAATTGCAACAAGGACAAGGATTGAACATTACAAGTTTCAACACCTGGAATGTTTCGGAAAGCCTTGACAAGACCTTTGTCTTCACCGTAGACCACCAATGGTCCCTTTCGTTGAGTGTGTCGTCGACCTCTCAACTTACCCTTACCAGCTCGAGTCTTCTTGGACATGACAACCTTGAGGACATCTTCGTGAGCACCAAGAGCCTTCAAAGCAGCAACGGCTTCCTTAGTCTTGGTAACGGCTTCCAAATCGTTAGAGACAACCAATGGAACTTCAGCGATCTTTTCGACTCGGTGACCTCGAGCAAGAACCAATGGAGCAACAGAAGAAGCAGCAATGGCAGAAGAGGTAGCGTATCGCTTTTCGTTTTGGTTGACACGAACGTGCCATCGTCGCCAAGTCTTAGTTGGAGCGAACATTCGAGCACCTCGGGCAAAATTTGCCTTGGAAGCTTGACCAGATCGGTGAGTACCAGAACCGCCAACTCGAGAAACACGAGCAACAGCTCGACCGGTACCCCAAGATTCAGCAGAGGTGTTTTCACCGGCTCGTGGAGCAACGGCGTAAGCTTGTCGCTTGTTCTTAGCGATTCGAGACCAAACAGAGTGGATCAAATCTGGTCGAATTGGAGCCTTGAAGACGGCTGGAAGAACAACATTGGAGCTGGTGGCGGCACCTCCAGAGATGGATTGAACCGAAACTTGTGGTCGAGTAGACATTATTTTGGTATTTGTTGTATATGGATTTGTCGAAAAATGTCGATGGATGAATTTTGCTCCGTGATAATTTTCGGTAGTGCGTGGGTGGTCAGATGTGGGTGCGCGCGAGAGTGGTTGGAATGCGTGAAAATTTGAGAACGGAGCGGATTTGTGACTGTTTTTTTGGTTTTGGAGTTTGGGAGTTTTCCTGTTTGGGAGGATGTGGAGGGAACGCCGCGAGTTCATGCGGCTCGGTATGTGTCTTTGATGACCATGCAGTTTAAAGGTTCTAAAAGCGTGTTTGACAGTCTGACGATGCATGATAGGTGTAAACTGTCTATCATATAGTGCCAGAGTCACCTGTTATAGCTATAGAGTTATGAAATAAACTTCTGGGTAAATAGAACATGTAATACACTTGTTCGAGGTATAAAAAGGATAATTGATCGCGCATTTACCCATAGGAATGTGCTGCTCAGTTGCAAATTTATACCCCTCACCAACAAGGTCAAAACCCATTCCCAGAATTCCTAAGGCAAGGGAAACAAAAAAACAAAAAAAAAGCTCTCTGCCTCTTTCTTACAAATTTAGTGAACACGTCCAATTCATTAGCTATTATTTATAAGTTCAATACATTTCTTTTTTTCAATCAAGTGGCTGGTTCTCAAACACCCCAAAAGACGCGGTCTAACACGGCGATTTCCAGGGCGTATAAAATGTTGTGTGGCGTGGCTACTTTTGAGATTTGCCGCGCGGCCGCTTTTGATTTATCAAATCACCTTATCTTGCTACTGCTGCCTCATCCCCTCTTCTCTTTCCTCATCAGTCGCAATTACTTCAAATCTTCACTATTTCTTTACATAAAAAAATGGCGATTTCAAGCGAGCAAGCAGTTGGAAAGCTTTTGGAAGTGGATCCTTGGTTGGAGCCTTATAAGGCAGCTATCGCTAGACGTCATGCTTCAGCTCAGGAATGGATTACTCGTCTAGCTCAAGATGAAGGAGGTTTGGTCAAGTTCTCGGAAGGATACAAGAATTTCGGCTTCAATGTCGATAGCACCAACATAATTGTGTATCGAGAATGGGCACCGAATGCTATTGAAGCTAGTTTAATTGGTGACTTTAACAATTGGGATCGAAGTGCCACTCCAATGAAGGTTGATACCTATGGTGTATGGGAGGTTTCTTTACCACCAAATGAAGATGGATCTTTGGCAATTCCACATAATTCCAAAGTGAAAATTTCAATGGTGATTCCAGGTGGAGAACGAATTGAACGTGTTCCTGCTTGGATTCGACGGGTTACTCAAGACATGTCGGTATCTCCAGTTTATGACGCTGTGTTTTGGAACCCGCCGCAACAATACATTTGGAAGAACCAGCGGCCACCAAAGCCACATGGAGCAAAGATCTATGAAGCGCATGTTGGTATTTCATGTCCAGACTCCCGTATAGGGACTTATAAAGAGTTCACTGCGAATATATTACCACGGATTAAGAAATTGGGGTACAATACTATTCAGCTTATGGCTGTCATGGAGCATGCTTATTATGCATCATTTGGATATCAAGTCACGTCTTTCTTTGCAGCCTCTTCACGATACGGCACACCAGAAGAGTTGAAGGAATTGGTTGACACTGCTCACGGCATGGGTATCACTGTACTGTTGGATATGGTTCATTCTCATGCTTGTAAAAATGTGCTGGATGGGTTGAACAATTTTGATGGCACAGAATATCAATATTTCCGGGCCGGTCCCCAGGGTCATCACTCATTGTGGGATTCTCGATTGTTTGATTACGGAAAGCATGAAGTTTTGAGATTTTTGTTGTCGAATCTACGGTTTTACCTTGAAGAATATCAATTTGATGGGTTCCGTTTCGATGGTGTAACTAGCATTTTGTATACTCATCATGGCATTGGCACTGGATTTTCTGGTGGATACCATGAATACTTTGGCCCGTCAGTGGATGAACAAGGGGTTGATTATTTGATTTTGGCAAATACCTTGATCAAAGAGTTGAACCAAAATTATGTATCAATTGCAGAAGATGTATCTGGGATGCCGTCACTCTGTGTACCAGCTGAAATTGGCGGAATTGGATTTGACTACCGATTGGCGATGGCAGTTCCAGACATGTGGATCAAACTTTTGAAAGAAAAGAGCGACGATGATTGGGATATGGGGAATATTGTATTCACGTTAACAAACCGTCGATACAAGGAACCTACTATTGCTTATGCAGAATCTCACGATCAGGCACTGGTGGGTGACAAGACTCTTGCATTTTGGTTGATGGATAAGGAAATGTACACCCATATGTCTACATTATCTGATTCTACGCCAGTTGTTGAGCGGGGTCTTGCATTGCACAAGATGATTCGGTTCATCACTCATTCTTTGGGTGGAGAGGGATACCTCAACTTTGAAGGTAACGAATTTGGACATCCAGAATGGCTTGATTTCCCGCGCGAAGGAAACAACAATTCCTTCCATTATTGTCGACGTCAATGGGAATTGGTTGATGATGAATTGTTGAAATACAAATTTCTCAGCCAGTTTGATTCTGCAATGCAGAATACCGAGACTGTGTACGGCTGGCTTTCAGCACAGCCAGCCTTTGTCTCACTGAAACATGAAGGGGACAAGGTGATTGCCTTTGAACGGGCTGGAGTTTTGTTTATTTTCAACTTCCATCCAAGCGAATCATACACTGATTACAGAATTGGAGTTCAACAACCTGGTGTTTACAAAATTGCTTTGGATACCGATGATTCGCGATTTGGTGGATTTAACCGTATCGACCGAGAAAAAACTGAATGTCATACCGTTCCTGAACCATGGAATGACAGAGCGAATTTCCTCCAGGTGTACCTACCTAGTCGAACTGCTATTGCTCTAGCTGTAGCCAAATAGTATTAAAATATTTCTTTTTTATAATTTTTCATTCATTCATGTTTATTGTCCTTTTCATATCTACAAAACTAAACATTTTTAATCTGATGGGCCAATCATCTTTTCTGGCCGAACCCATTGATCAAATTCTTCAGAGTTCAATACACCCAATTCCAAAGCAGATTCCTTCAAAGTAATACCCTTCTTGTGAGCATTCTTGGCAACCTTGGAGGCAGAGTCATAACCAATCTTTGGGTTCAACGCAGTGACAAGCATGAGAGATTCTTGCATCAATTGGTTGATTCGAGCTTCATTAGCTTGAATGCCAACAACACAGTTCTTTCGGAAAGATCGACAACCGTCAGCCAACAATCGAATAGAACTCAACAAGTTGGAGATCATCACTGGCTTGAACACATTGAGTTCAAATTGACCTGATGCACCAGCAAAAGTAACAGTTGAGTGATTACCAAACACTTGAGTGCATACCATCGTCAAGGCTTCGTTTTGGGTCGGGTTGACCTTACCTGGCATGATAGAAGAACCTGGTTCGTTTTCTGGAAGTGACAATTCACCGTAGCCGCATCGTGGACCAGATCCCAAGTATCGGATATCATTGGCGATCTTGAACAATGAAGCAGCAACAGTGTTCAAAGCACCAGAAGCTTCAACAATTGCATCGTGAGCAGCCAAGGCTTCAAACTTGTTTGGGGCAGTCAAAAACTTTTGGCCAGTAATGTTACTAACTTGTTCAGCAATTGCCTCAGCAAATCCCTTCTTGGTGTTCAACCCGGTACCAACAGCAGTACCACCTTGAGCCAAAAACCGCAGTCGTGGCAAAACATCGTTAACACGAGCAAGACCATTTTCTAGTTGAGCGACATAACCAGAGAATTCTTGGCCCAAAGTCAATGGAGTAGCATCTTGCAAATGAGTTCGACCAATCTTGATGATGCTGTCAAATTCCTTGGACTTGGCTTCGAAAGCTTCCTTGAGTTGTTCCAATTGAGGAATCAAGGTATTAGTAATTTCAGTAACTGCAGCAATGTGCATAACAGTTGGGAATGTATCATTTGAGGATTGAGACATGTTGCAATGATCATTTGGATGGACAGGCTTCTTGGAGCCCATGTCACCACCAAGCAATTCAATAGCTCGGTTGGAGATGACTTCATTGGAGTTCATGTTACTTTGAGTACCAGAACCGGTTTGAAAAACCACCAATGGGAAATGTTCGGTCAATTTACCATCAATGACTTCTTGAGCAGCTTTGGTAATAGCCTCACCAACCTTTGGATCCAAACCGTAAGTCATGTTAACAGTAGCAGCAGCCTGCTTCAACACACCAAAAGCTCGAACAACTGGTTCTGGCATTCGTTCACGGACACCACCAATGTCAAAGTTTTGAAGAGATCGTTGAGTTTGAGCACCCCAGTATCGAGTGTCTTCGACCTCGATTTCGCCAAACGCGTCAGTTTCAATTCGTTTAGCCATCAAAGCAGTTGCGGAGGAGAAGTTCCGAGCGCTGTGTTTAAGCAAATTGTTACTTGGGGTAGCGAATCGTCTCATGATCAAAAAAAAAAAAAAAAAAATTAAAAAGTGGGGCTTCGTTTAATGGAATGGTTCAAAAGAGCTAAAAGAGAAGTTGGAGGGGGATGGGAATGTTGAAAGTTTATTGGGCAATTTTTGGGCCGTAAAGCCGGAGCCGAAGCTTGCAGCCGTCCGGAAGCTCTGATCCGACCAAAATCCGACAGCCTCACCGATCAGGCTTTTGAAGAGATGATTGTGGAGTAAAATATATATTAGTACAAATGCTATTAGAACTTTTGAAAACTCTAGTAAGGTCTGAATCGCTTCTTTTCTCGCAATTGCCGGATCTTTTCCTTATCTTGTTCAAACCGTTTGAGGAGATGATTGACTTCAGTCTTTTTCTGCTCTCGTAGCTGGAACCGGTAGAAATCAGTCTTTTCCTTACTCTTCTTATTATTCTTCGTCGATTCCACCACGATTGAAGGGTCTTGTTTGCCTCCAACGACTGTAAATCCATCATTGTCGACCTGACTAGCCCTCTGCCGTGCTAGACGCTGCTTTTCATCTTCAGCCTCAGCAAACTGTTCCATATAAGAGTCTACTTGTTTCTGTAGTTCCTCCTGATCGAGATACTTTGATCTGTTTAATGCTTGGTATAATTTGCTCCCTGAAAGTTCTGATTCCGGCCAGTCGATCTGTGTCTTGCTCTCTGTCGTTTGTGCTTTAGCCTTATTCAAAAACCGCTTACAGGAACTTTCATCAACCAAAGCGATCTGCCCACGATGCCCTTCATTCTTGAAATCTTCCATAATAGTCCCACCTAATGATTGACATAGTTGTTTGATCTTATTACCGTCTGCGTCTACTGGAAGGTTCACCACAAATACTGTACGACCCTCATCACTCTTGTCTTTAGCTGAATGCTTCTTGACATAAATATAATGGTATACCGTATCTTTCAGTTTCAATGGTACAGGAAAGTACCCGCTTATCTGTTCTGGTACCATCTTCTTCTTGTCGTCTAATGCTAAGTATTTCACTAGAATTGTGATATTTCACTTTTTTTTTTTTTTCTTGCACATCGAAAAATTATTTTCCGGGGTTACCCGGATGTCACGTGACCGATGACACTTTACCGATACACATGGCGGCGTCTCGCTTCGAACGAGCCTCAAAAAAAGTGTCTTTCTATTTCAATTCATTGTTTTTGTGAGCTTTTTTAAGGTTTAAAAAGACGATTGGATAAAATAACAGAAAAAGTCAAAATGTACGATCCTGCGCGGGATGTGTGGAACTCAAAGGAGCCTGCCAAACATGTTCCAAGCCACAGTGTGGAAATGAAGGGCGAACAACAGAAGCAACCCTCCGAAAGTGTAGCTGCAGATGCATCTAACCAAGAGACCGAACCCTCCAATGATCAGTCAGCTAGTATGAGTAACACAAAGGAAAACGAAGAACACCAAAAAAGTGCCACGGGCCAAGAAAACTCAATGACCGGAAATCACATCGAGAAAGTCAAGGACAGTAGTTCGATTGAACCAGTCGATCGACAGAAATTGGAAGGTAATGGAAAGCCTACTGCCAATGATACGGAAGAAAGGTTGAAAGGTAGTGGGAAGCGACCAAGAGAGGTATCAGATCCATTAAAGGATGGCGAAGAAACTTCTACGAAAGATGACCAGAAATCCAATGCCAACGAGAGAATATCTAGAGAAGACGAGCCTCCTGCTCGAAAACTAAAGAAGCCTTCTAGTCGTGTGACCCAACGAGATCGAGAACAACAAGCTGAACAAATGCGAAACCGAATGCAAAAAACTGAGGATTCGAATGTTGTACGACAGCACTATAATCAACGACCTGATGTAGGTATTGATGAGCGAAAACATTCACCAATTATCTTGCTAAAGTCATTTAATAACTTTATCAAGTCCTCTTTGATCAATTTGGAAACTCCGCGTGATGTGATTGTCTTGGATATGTGCTGCGGCAAAGGTGGTGATATCCCGAAATGGGATAAACACAATTGCCAAGGGCTGATTGGTATTGATCTTGCCGACATTTCAGTAAAACAAGCAAGCGAAAGGTACAATAACCTTCGTCGAAAGAAGTTTTGGGCTGATTTTTGCGTTGGAGATGCGTTTAGCCAACGTGTTGAAGATATCGTCCATCCGGAAGCTTTCCCGGTAGATGTGGTTAGTATCCAGTTTAGTATGCATTATGCTTGGAAGACTGAGAAACAGGCCAGAGTATTGCTGGATAATGTTTCAAGAGCTTTGAAGCCAGGTGGGAAGTTTATTGGTACAATCCCAAATAGCGAGATTCTATTTGACAGGTTGAGTAAGCTTCCAGAAGGCGAAAAGCAATGGGGGAATAATATTTATCAAATCAAGTTTGACAAGCTGCCGCCAAAGGATAGACAATCGGATTTTGGACATGAATATCATTTTTTCTTGGAAGATGCAGTTGGAAACGTGCCGGAGTATATTGTGCCGTTTGATTCATTTACAAAACTGGCAGGAGAATATGGGCTGGAGATGGTATTTCATAAGCCGTTCCTGTCAATGTTTGACTACGTTACTGACACAAATGAGAAACACAGCTACCATCTTCGAAGGCTAGCGGAAAGAATGAGAGTTTACAAGCATGATGGTACATTGGGTATTGAAGGTGATGAACGAGAAGCCTGTGGGTTGTATCTAGCCTTTTCATTTGTCAAAAAGTAGAACAACGTTTTTGTTTTGGTTTTGATAAATCAAGCTGAATAGAAACGTATAATATATATATTTGATTTTAATCACATTTGGACCGATCCATGAGATTCGATTTGATTATGGTTGTGAATTTGTCATAGCTGCAGGAGAACCCAGGTCCTGACTGGCACGCCTTGATTGGAATGACTTGGTCGTTGAACAATAGTCTTACAAAATCGCCTTTTTTCCCGCAAGTCATTCTCTCGACTACCATATGAGCGCCCATCGGCAAGATATCGGACACTTTCCAGCTATTGCTATTACCGTAAACTACATCGTCATCAGGTCGGCCAAACACGTCAAGTACAGACAAATACGCAGACAAATCCATGGCGTCACCAAACTGGAAATAAAACTGTTGTTCGGTTTGATCCAAGAAATGTAACGTAGAATTAGCATATACTGAACCAACGGCCCGTGACATATCATTTCCAGGTCCGAATGTGTGGTAAATTCGCATATCTTCACTATGACCCCATGCGACCCATTCATCTGCAGTAAACAAATGGCAAACTTGAGGATAGGTCTCTCTTTGGCCAAGCTCATAAGCACACATGTTAAACAATGTGCTTAGATCGTCTATGGAGAGTTGAGTATGAGACATTTTAGAGAGTCGGTCTACTGTAGCTTTCGTATTCTTCTCCAGATAATCACTTTGATACTCCACAGACTTGCTTAACCAATTGCCGCAATCGCTTGGGGTATTACTAGCCGTAAGCATAGAAATTCGCGGTTTGGCATCCACCTTGAAATCCATAAAGCTATCTCGGAATGCTTCCATGGTGGATTGTTTGTTCTTGTTCAGCAATAACATACCCGAGTTGGCTTGCGGCAAATTATCATACTTGAGCCGCATCTGCTCTCCCAGAAGCTCGGCATTCTGACTACCCCTGACAGTCAACTTGCCAGCCAGTTTGTTATTGGTGAAAGAAGTATAGTTTCTGAAAAACGCCATATCACCATCTGGCTTGTTCTTTTTGATCTTTGCAATCACCCGGTTGATTTCGGAAAATTCATTTTTACTCGGGCTCTGTTCAAAGTTTCGCGACATCATGTAAACGTTTCGTACTGTGCACTGGTCAGGGGTATCCTGATTTATACCAACCCCTTGCAGTGCCATATACGGCACATTAATGCCTGCATGATGCCAGAGGTTGTCCCCGTCATAGTTATCCGGGCTGATTGACATACTAGTGGTGTCGACCACTTTGGAAGGAGATGCAGCGAATAAGGAAAGTAATCCACTAATCGCGACCATTATTTTTTACTGTACTTGTCTTGAGGAAAATAATATCATACCACCATTGCTTATATATACCATTCTCGCTTAAAATACCGCCCACCACTGTAGTGCATCATATTTGAATTTTACCGAAACATCGCTTCGGTTCAGCGAAACCTTCACTCTATTAGTCCCAGTAGACGACTCCGCCGCTCCGCTTCGGCTTTTAAAAGGCTTCATTACAGTTCGTCCAGTATATACTTATAAAGTTCTTTTAAAAAAACCCAATGACCTCACAGCTCTTCCTGCAGTTTCAAAAAAAAAAAAAAAAAAAAAACTTACTGCTCGCGCCATAATTATTGTTCAGTGTCAAAATAATCCCAGTCTTTGAAATCGGGTCTGGTCTACAAAAAGAGACTACGTCATACTGCCGATATACCGATGAGCGTCATTCTCTCCTTTTTCTACCATAGCACCAACCTGTAGCGCCAGATTCAACCAGCGCGTTAAACAACTCACCGAGGCACATGGCAATGCGCGGTCGTGAATTATTACTATATGCTGGTTAACGTTATAGATATATGACGGAAATATTTTTACTCCACAGTACCAATCTAGTGACGCGTCTCCCAACTCAGACACTGTCTGCGATCCAGTCGGCGGCTTCATTCCTTTACCGGCGCATAATATTATATATACAGGCGACATCCGCAGTAAATCCCCCCACCAGCGTCTCCAACTCTTCATATTCCTTCATTCTTGACTTGTCACTCTAGCCTCCAATCCGTAATGAGTTCGAGTACTGGAAATGGTGCTACAAATCGGGATCTGGCGCGGCGACATTTTTATGGTCGAGCGAGAAGAGATCCGACGTATTCTTCTCACCAGGATTTAGCGCCGGATGGTCGGCAACATGGTAAAGACCGTCAAATACGCAAAGACACGACGAAACTAGGAACATTCAATGGTGTTTTCATACCAACAACTCTCAATGTATTATCGATTTTGATGTTCTTACGGTTTGGCTTCATTATAGGCCAAGCCGGTATATTGGGCACCCTAGGGTTATTGGGGCTCAGTTTTAGCATTGATTTGTTGACGACATTGTCAATTTCGGCGATTTCAACAAATGGGACAGTTAGAGGGGGTGGTGCATATTATATGATTAGTCGATCACTAGGTCCGGAATTTGGCGGTAGTATAGGGGTCGTGTTTTATATCGGGCAGATCTTGAATACGTAAGAGAATTTTTTTTTATTTTTTTCCTTCAAAAAAAGAGAATATGGCTAACAAAAGACAGCGGGTTGAACTTGGTGGGGTTCTTTGAGCCTCTAGTTTCAAACTTTGGAAACAAGTCTGGATATTTAGCTAGATTGATTCCAGAGGGGCCAGAATGGACTTTTGTATATTCAACAGCTCTGCTGATCTTGTGTACTGTAGTGTGTGCAGTAGGCTCATCATTCTTCGCCAAAAGCGGTAAGGTACTGTTTGTGGTTTTGATTGTTTCTGTACTGTCTATCCCGCTTTCAGTTTTTGTGGTTAAACCATTTGCAGATGAAGGTGGATTGTATACGGGAATTGCATGGAAAACGATAAAGGAGAATATGCTCCCACAGTTCACTAAAGGAGCCGCAGGGAGTCAGATCGCCGGGCGAGAGACATTTCAAGACATGTTTGGTATTTTCTTTCCCGCTACCAGTGGCATTTTTGCCGGTGCAAGTATGTCTGGCGATTTGAGAAAACCGTCCAAAAGTATTCCAAAGGGTACATTATGGGGGTTGTTGAGTACGTTTACTTTGTACACTTTGGTGATCTTGGCTATTGGCAGCAGCGCCTCACGGGAGCTGCTTCACAAGGACATTCAAGTGATTCAAGACGTGAACATTTCTTCTTATTTAATTCTGATGGGTGAGCTTTCAACATCCTTATACTCGGCATTGATGGGTGTTGTCGGTGCGTCAAAATTACTGCAGGCAATCTCAAGGGATAATCTGTTGCCATATACTAGCGTGTTTGCAAAGGGAGATAAAACCAGTGATAATCCAGTTTATGCCATGATCTTGACTTATGTCTTGGTACAAGTCACACTGCTTTTTGACATCAACCAGATTGCTGTCTTCATCACGATGGCATATTTGATGACATTTGTTGTCACCAATTTGGCGTGCTTTTTGTTAAAGATTGCTAGCGCACCGAACTTCCGGCCATCGTTTCGGTATTTCAATTCGGCAACCGCAGGTACAGCCGCAGTTGCATGTGTTGTTGCAATGTTTGTAGCCGATAGCGGTTCTGCATCGGCAATGATCATTTTCTTGGCGTTGCTCTTTTGGTTCATTCATTATATTTCACCCCCAAAGCCATGGGGAGATGTTTCTCAAAGCTTGATTTACCATCAAGTGCGGAAATATCTGCTGAGGTTGCGACAAGACCACGTCAAGTTTTGGCGGCCCCAGATTTTACTGTTGGTGGATGATCCAAGAACCAGCTGGAGTTTGATTCATTTTTGTAACCATATGAAGAAAGGCGGGTTGTATATTCTGGGACATGTTGTGATTACAAAGGATTTCCAGGAGTCTTACCAAGAATTAAAAAAACAACAAGATTCATGGAATCGGCTTCGAATGGTGAGTAATATTAAAGGGTTTGTTCAAATTGGGGCAGGACCAGATGTTGTATGGGGAGCGAGAAATGTGTACATTGGTTCCGGATTGGGTGGCATGAAACCCAATATCACGGTGTTGGGGTTCTTTGCAAAGAGCAACCATGGGTATGCCGGCTTGCAAAAGGCTCAGCAACGAGATCGCGATGCGCGTATCGATGTCGAAACGTTGCCTACTGATGTGTGCCGGAAGGAACCTCCTATATCAGTGACACAATGGGTGAATATTATTGAGGACCTGATCACCATGCAAGCCAATGTAGCGGTTGCTAAGGGGTTCCCACGACTGGAGTTTCCTAGCGATTTGCCGGATATTTCCGAAAAGCGTGGATTTATCGACTTGTATCCTATTCAAATGTCGGCCCATATTACTGACGATACTGGTGCAGCTGGAGCATTGACCACAAATTTCGACACTTATACCTTAATTTTGCAGATGGGTGCAATTCTAAGGACAGTACCAGCATGGAAAAAGCATCATGATTTGCGGGTCATTGTATTTGTGGAGTTTGAAGAACATGTTGAGAGTGAGCGAGACAGAATCAAGCTGCTTCTTGACAAACTGCGTATCAAAGCGGATATTGTGGTCAAATGTTTGAGTGCAGGAGATGTATCTGCTTATGAAACGGTGATTCATGGCGCACCAGATGTGTCTGGTCAGGTGACCAAGTTTTTGGGTAATGACGAATGGTGGCAAGAGTTGATTACTGCCAGAGCTGAATGGGATTATGAGCAGGAACTCCCTAGTAGTGTTGTGGAGAACATCATTCCCGAAACCCATAGTAATGTGGTCACTGGGCGGCAGTTACAGTCTATCAACACCAGAAGCCGTCGCCACACCTTGTCGTCTTTGCAACGAATGGGTGTTTCTTTGAGCATGCAAACGAATCAGATTACCAAAAACGACATTTACAACGCAACAAACGGATATTATGACGAATTTGATTCGGAATCGGACACAGAAATGAGTAGTGGACGGGTAACTGCTAGCCGGCCAGGATCGGAGGTTAGCAGTCTTGTTCCTAGCGCCGTGAGTACTCCAATGCTTGTGGAACCGCCAGCTGACCCTACACCAACAAACTCTGGCACATCAACACCTGATTATTTCACTGCTGGTTATGAATATGGCCGTACACCGGGTGGGGCCACGCCATACCCACCATCTGTGCCGTTGTTGAATACCGCCAGTGGTGGTGATGGCAATGATGATGGTGAAGACGTGATTCCATTCCCGTCAGTTGCCGCAGCATCTGCGGCTCAGAAACACCGCCGCCACCATTCGCGTACCCCGTCGGGATTATCTCAAATCCACAATGTCGACAATGTTGGATCTGCTGGAGATTCTTCTGCTGAAGCCGAACGACCACTGTATAACCGAACTGTGTCAAGCTCTCAAGTCCAACCACGAGTGGCTCGACCTGCAATTATCCGTGCAGCGTCGGGAGGAATAAGCTCATTGCGGCGGTCAACAAGCTCCGAGTCTCTGAAACCACAGCCACAGTCGCAGCCACCGAAATCACCGTTGTTGGCAGCTCCACGGTCTCCAAATCTCTCAGCTCGACCACCAATAGTATCGCGACCGTCTTTGATGAAGACTTTATCGCGAAGCGGATCTCAAGCAGACTTGACGCGTGCCAAGAAGCTCAAACCAAACTTTTCAGGGTTGACAATGCCGTCTACCAAAGTGATGGATGATGACCAAGAAGGGGATAAGCGGACTATCATGTTTGAACAAGATGATAGTAAACTGGCTCCGGGTCCATCCGCTCGTAAAGTAACGTTTGATGAACGCACGCCGTTGCTTGTCAACAAGCAAATACCAGACTCCTCGCCGCCAATGCATTTACCATTACCACCGCCGATGCAGCCGCAGCCTAAACCATCAGCACCACAACAGCCGGCTGCGGCGTTGACTCCAGCTGCTCAGTCAACATCTACAGCACGGTCCGGGTCGACAGATGACGAAGGATTCTTGTCCTTCAACGACTTGCCGGCTAATGCGCAACATGTGATTCTGAACGATATGATGAGGAACGAATCCGGTGATGCAGCGGTGATTTTTTCAACATTGCCTGCACCGGCTCTGGGGACTTATAAAAGTGTACAAGAATCAAGAGAATATGTCGACAGTTTGGATACTTGGTGTGATGGATTACCACCGGTTATCCTCCTTCATTCACAGTCCATGACTGTTACAACAGCATTATAATGAACACTCCAGCTTACGCATTGTGTGTGTTGTTTTATGACCGTATTATTATGACTTTCTAGCAAAACATATATAAAGAACATGTTATATTAAATATGACAAAAAGAAACTTCGTTTCTCGTTTGAATTAACGCATGACATAACCGAATTTCCCCTTGGAAGCTCGGGTTTCTTCACGAGGAGTGAACTTGTGAGAAACAATAACATCCAAATCTCGTGGGTTTTCAGCATTTGGCTTTGAAGAGATATGGCCAGTAACCGTCTCGTCCTTCTTGATAACCAGTTCCTCACACAAGTAAAATACAGTTTGTTTCCAGTGGGTGTATCGTGCATGTGGACCAGTAGAGAACTTGATTGGCTTGTGACATTTGGAGAATTCAATATCAAACCAGATCAACAAGGCATGAATAGTATCATCACGCTTAGCGTTGAGCTTGAAATTTCGTGAGAATGCCAAATCAGCTACTGTCACAGTGTACAAGTCAATCTCAAACACTGCACAAGGATCAGTCACCACCGATCTCATGTCAACTGTATCAACAAGCGGTTCAGCCATTGCAACCTCTTTAAATGGAGAGTAATCAAATCCATACACATGATCCCAAAACCCAATCTTTTCTTCCTTATATTCGGAATCTTCAAGCCCTGCGGCGTAGATAGTAGCCTTGTCTGGGAAAATCAATCCGCCTTCCACTAGATACTTGTCACGAGCAAGCAATACAGTATCCAACATGGATTCATACAACAAAAAGTAACCCATCCATTCAGAAATGATGATATCAACTTGCGGGAATGGCAACTCAACTTCTTCCATCTTACCATGTAGCAACGTAATCTTGTCTGACAATCCATTCAAATCAACAATCTTTCGAGCCATTACAATAATATTTGACATGTCCACACCAATGACATGTTTAGCACCGGATCGTGCTGCAAACATGGACAAAATACCGGTACCACAGCCTACATCCAACACCACCTTGTCTTTGAACAAGTGCCGATTTTGGTAGATGGCGTCTCGGTAAGAAATTGTACGCACATCATCTTTAAGCATTTCCTCATGGATTCCGAAGTGATCGTACGAGGTAAAGTACTTTTGCTCGGAATAGTTCATTTCGTCCGACATCTTTTTTTTTTTTTAGAAAAATTCTAATGATAAGGATGCAAAAATCAAGAGAAATGAAGATGAGGCGAGTGGTTAAAGATATTTGGAAAGAAATATTTTCACCGATAATTTTATCTCGATCAAAAGCGGCCGCGCGAGCAAAAGAACTTTTTTTTTTTTTTGTTTCATTGAGCCGCAGGCGTCTAAACATAGTGAAAAAGAAGCATATTGTTTGAAAAATCATAAAAGGTACATTTATTATTAGGTATCGAAAAAGGTCAAAATTCTGCTAAAAATACAAATAAAGAGCATTTAAGAGCTCAATGGGTTACCAAGGCCACCCAATTTGCCAAGCAAGCCACCGAGACCACTGATTACAAGACCTTCAGCTTGTGCGACAGCACCATCGACGGAAGCGACGATTTGGTTAGCAGGACATAGGACAGTTTCTTCGATTGGGCAGTAAACATCACAACCATCTTCGGTACAGTCGATGGTGAAACCAGCAAGGGCTTCGATACCGTACAAGACCGAGTCGACGGTAGCAACGATAGTGCAGACGGCCTTCATGTCGTCGCCGCAATTGACAAAACACTTCTTGTCGTCAGTGTTACAGTTGATAGTACCATTGGCGTTCTTGGTTGGTTCTTGACCTGGGTCATATCGAGCAACAAGGTCAGCTGGAACTGCGTAAGCAGCGGTAGCGAGAAGAGAGAGAGCGACAGCGGAGAACTTCATTTTTTAGTGTGATTGAAACAAGGAGATCTGTTACAGTAATATATATAAAAAAGATCCAGATAGTGGGGCCTGGACAGATTTATATACTCAAAAAAAATGGTTGGAATTAGGGGAGGCATTTGCTTTGTTTGTGCGATTTCCGATTGGAATGGATGACTTATAGCTTGTTCTACCTACTGGCTACGCATAGGCCTAAAACGCTCACGGTAAAACCGGTCACTGATTTCCGATCACCTGGTCGACCGATTCAATCGGTATGGTGAGACTAGACGACGTATCGAAACTTTCAGCTGGCTACATTCGTGCGGTACAATGTCGATCACCATGTTGACCGCCAGTATCAGGCATCTGCCGGTGTCCAAATCCAGAACTACGGTTTATTCATTACCAGATTGGTGGGTAGAAAGCGTGCGTGAAATGGATGCATTACTTTCCGTATCTAGGTACATGTCAATAAGGCAATAACTTTATCTTTGACATATGTGATGACCCTCCACAGCAACAATAAGACAATGGTCTTCTCTATAGCCTATACCGCTTTATTAACACTTGCATATGCTTACGTATTTTTTTTAACTCGTGTTAACTTATAATTCAAAGGACTGGTCTGATATATAATAAACGTTCTATTTTAATTCACCGGGCAAACATTCCTCGTTATAGATCATCTGAAGCCAATTTCGATGAGTTAGGAGAAATAAAAATTTGATCAACAAATTATTTATCCCTGGCACTGGCCAATTTTTTTTTTTTTTTTTGTTTTCCCTTTACCGAAAGGCCATGCGGCAAAAATCACCCACACCGATCATTATGGCTCGAACTTGAATATACATTCCCGATCGCGATCGTTCCGACGCAGGGGCGCATCCAAAATGGGAGTTTAAAGCCGCATGTTAATACAATAGATCCAATTGACAAAGAGAATGGAGAATTTTTTTAGTTTAGAGTGGTTAATGGGTAAATATTATTCAGATATTAAAATTATAACAAATTAAGATAAAGATGTCAAAATATATTCATTGAGAGTAATGAATTTATTTGGTTGGAAGGTCAACTGGGACCAAGTCACCCAAGCTGGAAAGCAAATCTTGGATACCGTCAATGGCGATAGTTTCACCAACGGCGAAGACAGAGTCGAAGGTGGCACCAGCTTCGTTCAAGGTACATGTGACAGTACCGTCAACTGGGCAGTAGACGTTGCAGCCCTTTTCGGAACAGTTGATGGTGAAACCAGCCAAGACTTCCAGTCCGTAGAAGACAGAGTCGAAAGCACCGACCAAGTCGCAAACAGCTTGCAAACCTTCACCACACTCGACCTTGCAGACCTTGGAGTCGACATTACAGTCGATGGTACCCTTGGCTTGACCAGTGAATGGAGTAGCGTTAGCGACTGGAGACTTGTCAGCTGGAGCGGCGATAGCGACGGTGGCCAAAGCGGCAGCGGCGATTGCGGAGGTGAACTTCATTTTTGTTTTCGGTAGTTGTAAAGAGTGAATCGAGTTAGAGAGTCTTTGTTAAGATAGATAGAACTGATGAGGACTGATGAGGAATATAAAAAAATTGATAGAACGGGAAAATATCTTCTGCTTTTATACTTTTTTGGATCAGTGGTATCTGAGAATTTGAACCAGTCTTTTCCGGAATTTGGTATGGATGGCCCTTGTTGACTAAACACTTGAATCGGAAGATGATATGGATCTGCTCTATAGTGGTTAGCCAGCAATTTAAAGTGTGCGTTGATCGTAAGAATGCGGGTTTACTTGTCAATGTGTATGCGCATCACACAAATTAGTTTTATGATGATCGTCGATTTGTTTTTCCAGGTTTGAAAAGAATTGATTTGTGTCAAATACTCGATCTGGACATGAGTAAACCCAAATTCCGACCTACCTCGTCGGCTTCTTGTTCAAGCTTCCTGCGTGGTGCAATTTTTTCTTTTGACAAACAAAGCCCATCCATCGCAACATTTTCCATATACTCGAAAGAGAGCTTTCCCGTCGGTTAATTTTACGGCTTGATTGAATCGTAGGCAAATGATCGGATTGCAATCTGTCCATAGAGGCACCTGCGGCGCTCTGCTTAATGCTACTGCGAGGAGTGCATGCATACAGATGTCATTAAGCTTGCATGTCACTAGATGACGAGTTCTCTCATGTCAGGGAACACTTGCATATCCCCTTGTCCTTTCCCTGGATGTAAACATAGATATTTCGGTTAATGTACCTCAAGAGACTGATCCGCCGGCCGTAATTCCGGGTCTCGATCCGCAGAATGGGGACGCGATCGGCGCGGGGTGGCTCGAACACTTCAGTGATAGCCAGCGTCAGGTAAAAGCATGCGATCTCCAACCGCAACTGTTTAAGGCTTCGTTGCCATAGCTGTATATTTTTCTCGTATACAGGGCTTATATAAAAAATTGAGCCACAACGTCATATATTCCACGTTGTGACCGAACTTTTGTATATGAAGCTTTATAGCAATTTTTAAAGGTGCCCATAAATAGGAAACAGTACTTTACTCGACGTGTTTATTTGCTAGTGTCTAATGTGAGGGTGAAAAATACCAAAAGAATGGATCGTTGAGTTGCTTGATGCGGATCCTAGGTGTCGCGAGACCTGTACCTGTGCAGGTCCGGTTTTACTTTCGTAGACGGGTGATAGGCTTCCCCCAATTGTCTAGGCTTGGCATCCTGATTTAATGTCAATCTGGAACAAAAGAGAAAGAAAGAGAGCTAGCAAGCTTTCCAATCACAGGATATTAACCTCGCGGAGGATTCTTCCAGATCTCAGCAATATTGACATACCTGCAGAGCGGGAATCCTGTTTGTGTGAAATGGAAAAGCAGCTGAATCTCTGAGTCGATTGATCATCCGATCGAGGTATTGACTGACCTACGCTGCAACCTCCGAAACTTTAAAAACAAAGGATTCGTTCCGAGTGCCCAGGCAACGCTCTACGTCGTAGTTTACTGACTCACGATGCTCTTTGAATGGTTTTGTCAGGGGCTAACCAGTCCTGTTTTTCTAGGGTGAAGATATTTAGCTGCAAGCCTTAAAACTCTTTACCAGCGGTTCGTGTGTTGCGTGTAATCCAAATGAGGTTTATAGCAATGTTGGGGTACCTGTTTGTTTGTTTGCGATATATGATAAAGAATTTCTGGGCAGCTGTTGTACTATAAACAAACCAGTTATGGTAAGTAGCAAGGAACAGAGTTCTGGATCTAACGCCGCATTGGATAAGGCTACAATTAATCAATCATTAAGTGTATTTTATCATGTCTTAGACCGACTTCCTAAAACAACTGGTACACCCTTAACAATAGCAAGTACCCAAGCAAAAAAAACAAATATATATAATTATGTCAGCAAAAAAGAGGAACATACCAGAGGTTCATTATATGCATGCACAACATGATTTGAATTGAAAGTAGTCCTAAAACTTGAATTTCTCGCATATTTACCTGAGGGTAAATTTCAGACCATCTATGCGTATATTTCGGCACGGCCTTAGGGCGAGCCAGGGAACAAACCACCAATAGTCTTAAGTGAAAGTGTAGGTTAAAGAGCACAAAAGCACCAGACTGGCTATCAGTACTGGCGAACAACATTTTGTGTAGTAATATATTGTGGAAAAAAAACGAAGTGTAAACTCAACATGGGATTTATCACTCTCTTAATAGTTAAACCTATTATATTGCTGCATAAACCCTATCTCCGACTGTAGGGTCTACAGTTCTGTAGTTTTTAAATTGCCGACTGAATCATCTTCAAGTCCTAACTGTTTCACGTCCACGGCTTTTTTTGCTGATTTGGCAGTCATTAGCGTGCGTGCCATTTGTATGCGCTGGACGGTTTCATGCAGGCCAGTTTATCCGGCTATGCATGCCGTCACATCTACAGTTTTATTCCAACGGACGTCCCTTTCCGGTCAGTCAAAATGGTCCAAGCGTTTTAAGAGAGGCCGCAGGTTAAAAAAGAGTTTTATAGTGCTTCTGTCTATAGAGATATACAATTTGTTAACCTAAAAAAAGAATAGTCGCTAGGATAATGCGAGGGTTATCTCCATTCCAGGGCGAAAAAAAAACTACGGATAAATCCCATATTTTAAGCTTGTGGGGACGAAAAAAAAAAAAAAAAAAAATTCCGGCCGGCGCCTGTGATTGAAGCACTACAAGGATATGAAGACACTTTACCTTTTACTGGTTATACCCACATGGCATAACTACCCACGAGTATAACTTTTTAACCTCATACTGTGTATTGGTTCAAATAGAGAAAAAAACCAATAAAGCGACTACGTAGCTGAAGCCCCCCACATACCCTGTGTGACTAAATCCAGCCTTACAGACTTCTGGACTCCCAAAAAATATTTTTTTCTTGCACACGCCGACCGGTTGTAGCGGTTTTCCCCTCTTTACTACTCAAAAGTTTCTAGAGACGTTTTTTTATTCGTATTTTCAGATTTCCTGGGGACAACCAAAAAAAAAAGAGACCCAAACATGTCAGAAATTTCACAGGTGGAGAATATGCAGGTATGGCTTTGTGATTACTCGTCGATCGATGCTAACATTTGTGGTGACAGAAACAAAAAGCTTCTAGACCAAAGCGTAAAAAGACGTCTAGAGCTTGTGTACACTGCCAGAAAGCGCACGTAACTTGCGACGAAGGTATGTTGAGCTGAATATGTGGAAAATACAAGAAAACTAACAATAATAGGACGACCGTGTCAGCGATGTGTCCGTAAAGGAATACAGGATAGTTGTGAAGATGGAGTTCGAAAGCAAGCAAAATATCTTCAGGAAACCGCAGCTCTATATAACCGATCAAAACCATGGGAAGGTAATACGCTACCAATATTGAATCCAAATGCGTCAATGCAGTTACCTGGATATCTTCCTCCAACACCTCCAGATGGAGTTCCTCGAAATAAGCATCAGCCTCAACTTCCAGCACCAGTACCAGCACCAGCTTCATCTCAGCCGTCTAATCACCCAATACCAACTAGTACAGGTCCAGTAGCTACACCAGTGACAAGTGACCTTATGAGTCAATACTCCCAAGCATATGTTTCTCCTGATCCAAGCAAGTACGACTTTGGCTCTCGGGCAGCTAATCTGGAATACTCAATCCTTAGCAACATTCTCCGCACCACCGAACTACAGTCGCGCCCCTATGGATCTGTAAGTGATACTTCAGACGTTGGTTTATTACAAAATACAATGACGACTCCAGAATCAGATTCACCGTTGAAAGATGAGTGGAATTATAACGCTAATAATTCACGTCTCGACTCGACGACATCGCAGGTAATAAGCTCCCCTGATGAACCTGAAACACATCCAGAAGAAATTTATTCGCGAGTAACTGCGCCATTCCCGTATACACAAGGGTATCACAGTTTGATTTCATATCTTCGGTCACGGTTTGAACGTAAACAGCTGATACACATGGCACAAGCCATGGCGGCGTATCGGCCTAGTTTTATTGCTACGACGAAGACTCTTAAAGAAGAAGATTTGATTTTTATGGAAAAATGCTTCCAACGGACATTATTGGAGTTTGAAAAGTTCATTTCGGCATCGGGTACCCCCACTGTGGTATGGCGCCGCACGGGTCAGATTGCGGCGGTAGGGAAGGAGTTTTGTATATTGACTGAATGGCCCAAAGATCGACTGCTCAACCAGCAAACGTTTATTGTGGAACTCATGGATGACAAATCGGTGACTTCATACTTTGATTTATTTTCTCGTCTGGCATTTGGCGATTCACGTGGTGTTACAATGTCGGAATGTACATTGTTAAAGCCTTCTGGTGATAAAGTACCGGCGGCATGTACATGGACTGTCAAACGAGATGTATTCGATATTCCCATGATGATTATTGGAAACTTTCTCCCAATTTTATCATAGGAATTTGATTTCTTTGATATGGGTTATTATTATTATTATGATCGCCTGATATAGATGGATGTGATATTCGGATGGTTTGGTAGTCCGGAGGGGGGTTGACGGGCCGGCCGCCCTGTTTGTTCAACGTACGATAAAATACTGTAGATACTTAGAATCTGCGATGGAACACATGGAAACCTGGATCACTGAACCAAAACTAACTATAGGGCCCACAAAATTTATTTATAGAACGACCATACTCACTCAAAACAATGTATTATATTTTTTTTCTTTGATTTTTTTTTCAATATTTACTGTTTTAGTGCCATCTCAGCAAGTTTGAGAGCACCTTCTTTAGTAGTATGGCCACCAATGAACCCACTAGCATGAATAAATACACCACCTGGGACGCCGGTAATCTTATCAAGATCGCCGTCTCGGGCACCTCTCCATGGCTCTGGCAATGGTTTCCGGCTAGTGAAGGAAGCACTAGATTCAGCAACGGCTTGGATTCTCCATCCCTTACCATCACTATACAGCACGTACAAAACTTGTCCAGTCTTGTCATTGTCAGCTTCGATTCTGTACAAATGTTCTTTCCATGGGACAAACGTCTCCAACACAACGATACGACCCTCGGGGTCGTACTTGGTTCGGTCGTTGAATGCGTCCAGAACATAAGTCTTGGCTGGGTACCAACCTTTGCCGTAACCGATCACAACATTGTCAAAAGCAGATCCCATAAGGTTTGAGGCTTGTACGAACCGTTCATTCATATATGCTTCTTCCTTTTCTCGTGGGTCGGTCCAAATTGGGTTCAAACGCGAAACCATACCTGGTAGTGTAATGGCACCGGTTCGGAATGAAGGTGCTGAAGAATGCGCGTCAATTCCGTTATCATTTGCGTCGACGGCTTCAATGAACTCAACGTATACCTTAGTGTACAATTCATTGATCATCTTTTCATCATCAGACTCGAGTAAAGCGGCAATGACTTCTTTCCCGAAATGTTTGTACACCAAGCCAGCAGAAGACAATTTGGTGGTGTATCCTTCACCAAAAGTTTCTTCAAACCCTCTTTGGTGGTGATCGAAATGTTTTGTACCATCATATTGACCAGAGACGTCAACAATGATATCACATTCTTCGAGAACAGCAGGGTCTCGAGATCGAACAAGCTCCGCGTCTTTGAATTGTGGTAGAGTTCGCAGCATGTAAACCGCAAGTGCCTCGTCGGCATGGAATGTTCCGTTATGTGTAGCAATTTTCATTGGCATTTCTGTCTTTTGTTTCTTGACTTCTGGTTCAGGCATGTTAAGCGGGAAAGAAAAAAAATGATGAAAAATATATCGTAGCCGCCTGCCACGAGTTTGAAATTTTTCTTGTCTATTGGGAGAGCCTCAGCCGCACATTACCGCGCTATTTACTGTGGGGAGGAAATCCGACAAATATGTTCCTTTTAATTGGCTCGCTAAGGAATTTGCAGACG
The DNA here is from genome assembly GCA_030557665.1 of Blastobotrys apis. NCBI lineage: Eukaryota > Fungi > Ascomycota > Dipodascomycetes > Dipodascales > Trichomonascaceae > Blastobotrys > Blastobotrys apis. The sequence continues at coordinate 408,252 of JAKTPN010000225.1, forward strand.
TGGAAAACGAATTCAACACAAAAAAAAAAAAATTACTCAAAGAAGACAACTCTCTTTGATATAAAAGCATATTGGATATTGTTATTACAGAAATAAAGTGTACACATGGCTTGTAGCAGCGTGAGGATCCTCTCTCGCCGCCGCCACTGTGATTCGATCCCCTCAATCACCCACCTGCAGTTTGTTCGTTACTCACTTCTTTGGCGCTTGCCGGCAGTAAGTAAAGAGCCAAACTGGTGATACACAAAATTATTTTTATTTGAAGTATGAAGGAGTGGGGAAGCAAACTGAGTGTAGGACTCCGGGGTTCGACCTCTCATTTATCTCCGTATCGCCGCCTGCGGCTGTATGGAGATGATTCGCAACATTGCTGTGTACTGCTTGAGTCTGCTTTTACTTCACCGCCGTTTATGTGTATTGTTGGGGGTCTAAATTAAGTTGTTTTTTTTGCCAAAAACGTACGGCAGTATCTCAACGTTGGTATCAATCGCTTTCTCTTGTAGTTTCCGCCCCCCTTTCCAAGTAAATCCATGAAATCATATAGACTCGCAATTCGACATTGAATTAGCTAAGTTCCACGCCACTCGGGAATAGCAGTATCTTTGGTTCGTGCATGATGACCCCGCAATCCAAAAAAAAAAAAAAAAAGCTTGGAAAATTTAAATCCGTCTGGATACAAGCCTCCCTGGTCTTCTCAGTGAGGGAGACACCATTTATCCCCGCTGCTATGTACGGCTCCTTTTCGAGCCTCGCTGGTCTGTGAGGGAACACCTTTTATCTCCGCTGATATGTGCGGCTTTTTTGACGCTGTCGCCGTCAGCTGCGTTTCGGCATCAAATCCAGGTAATCTATAAAATAGCTAGATATTCCACCATTCTATAAGACGAATAACGAACAAGTTTATCTCTTTTAAGCGAAAAAAAAATGACTTCTTATACTATCGCTGGAATCAAGGTCGGGCCCACTGGGTACGGCCTTATGAGTTTGGGTGGCGTTCTCGGGGAGAAGCCACCTCGAGAAGAAGCGATTGCTCTTCTCAAAACTGCTGTCAACAGCGGCGTTACGTTTTGGAATGCAGCAACTTTCTACGGCAACCCCAACCCTGAAGAAACTCTTGAGATTTTACATGACTATTTTGTCAAGTATCCTGAAGATGCATCCAAGGTGTGTTTGTCTGTGAAGGGTGGGATTAATGCCAACCGTGAACCGGATGGAAGCGCAGAAAACATGAAACAATCGTTGCAATTGATCGAAAAGTACTTGAAGGGTATCAAAGTCCTCGACATGTTTTGTCTTTGCCGAGTCGACACCAATGTTCCTATTGAAGAAAGCGTAGGGGCCATCAAAAAGTTCATGGATGCCGGGTTTGTCAAGGCGCTCAGTTTATCTGAATGTAACGCAACCACTCTCCGAAAAGCCCACTCTGTTGTTCCGGTAGCATGTGCTGAAATTGAATATTCCTTGTGGTCTCGTGATGCTGAATTCAACGGCGTGTTTGAAACCTGTGCTGAGCTTGGGATCGTCGTTGCGGCTTATGCGCCACTTAGCAAGGGGTTTCTCTCTGGTTCTTTCAAAACTGTGGAGGACACCAAGAAGATTTGGTTTTTGAGCATTTTTGACAGGTTTTCTGAGGAGAACTTGGCCGCTAACTTGGCGCTTGTTGAAAAGGTCGAAGCAGTGGCAAATTCGGCCAATGCCACGCCATCTCAAGTGGCATTGGAATGGATCAGACAAAAGTCCAAGTCTACTGACAAGTTCCCGGTGATCATTCCAATCCCAGGAACCAGGAATAAGAGCCGGCTTATTGAGAATTCAACCAGAATTACTTTGTCGAAGGAGAATATGGCCGACATTGACCATTTTTTGGAGTCCTTCAAACCTAAAGGGTACAGATATAACAAACAACTACAGAAGTTCTTGGATAACTAGGTGTAACCATGTATTAATGACTAAATACTCAGGAGTCTTAACAATATTCATTTTCTAGTTAGTTAACCTAGCCCGAAACCACCAAAAGCCGCAGACGGCTCCATTCTGCGGCACGACACGGCATGGCGATCAGCCGAACAACAGTATTTCAACATTTGCAATGCCCATTGCCAGGCCCCCAGATCTTGGATCGTTTTTCGTTTCGAGCCAAAGTCCATCGAAACCAAACACGTCAAAGAAACATAAGATATACGTACGCGTTTTTTGTTCGGAACCATTCAAAAGTCAAAAATTACAATACCTTTTTTTTTTTTTTTTAATTTTTATTACTCAATATCCTTTTTTTTTTATACAAAAAAACACCCCGTGCTTCTTTAAAGTTACGAGCTGAAACTCTTCAATACAGCCTCCCGTTCATTCGGGCTCAAACTCTTCAAAGCTTCAGTCAACCCATGCACCGAATCACCAGACACTCGCAACGAAGAAATCAACGAGGCAACTCTGCTATCGCGTTTCAAGTCTGCAATCTCCCCAGAAATCTTGACATGGTTCTGTTCCAAATACTCCGCCACGGCTTGGTCATTCTCGACGTCTTCTACCTTGGACGTGTACATAGTCTTGAGCCGCGCCATGTGCTCCAACCGCGTCGATCGCGGTGGCAACGCTTCGGCCAGCCGTTGCAACAAGTTCTCTTCAACCAATCGTCGTCGCAATCGCCAGAAAAAGAACCGTCGCGAATCGTGCCAGTGCAATTCCTTGGAAATGACACCCTTGGCGGTCATTCGGCCAGAACGGTCATGCAAATCGGCAAACTGCACAGAAATCTGTTGGTACACTGGCAACAACATCTTTTCACGTTCCTGCAATTTTACCTTGACATCAGACAAATCACCGGCACTCAAGTCCTTTCGTTCCGCTTCTCGACACAAATCAGCATACTTGGAATCCAGTCGCTTCATGGTGGACAACAACTTATCTCGTCTGAACTTGATACCAACCATGCCTTCAGGTTCCATAACACCGGCTCGAGCTTCAACATCGGCATACATTTCCATCATGTCGCTATTAATGGTTGGATCAACGACAACCCACGACCCACCTCGAAGCTCTCCGGTTGGAGGAATATATGTCATAATTGGCTGCTTGTAATCCACCAATGCATCAACAATATAAGCACCATACTTTAGCACTTCATTATACATGTCTCGTTGACCACCAGAGAACCCTCTCCAGTTGGCCAAAATCATCAATGGCAATTGCTCACCATTGTTGAAATCTCGAATTGCTTGAGATGTCTTGAATGCAGAGTTTGGATACCACACCTGGCCAGCTTCTTGAATCATCATTTCAGTAGAATCTGGATTGGCTGGATCTGCCGGGAACATATTTTCAACCGACCGAGTCTCAACACCAATAACACCAACTGGGATACCACCCAATCGAGCTCGACCAACAACAACACCCTTGGCCCACCCAGACAAGGTTTCTTGGAAAGAGTTCTTGTCAAACATACCTGATTCAAATTCACCATCTGGAGCATCTCTGCCAGCAATCATCCATCGAACATCATACTGCTCATTCTTGACTGGAGTGAATTCAACATCTCGATCCCAGGAGTCACCAGTGTCCAACACTGGTACTGGCAAATCTCGTGCTGCTGGGACATAGGACATCCACTGGATAATCTTTTCAACACCAGCCAAATCGTCATCAGCAGTCAAGTGGGAGATACCATTTCGGTACATGATTTGGGTACCACCGAGTTGCAAGTTGGAGGTGTAAACTTCACGACCAAGCAACTTGTTGATAGCAGGAGCACCAGTCAAGATGATTGGTTGACCTTCAATTTGAATAGCACGTTGACCCAATCGGACCAAATAAGCACCAATACCAACAGATCGACAAGTAACCAAAGTAACTGTGAAAATGTCTTTGTAAGCACGAGAAGTAGCCCCGGCAATCAATCCAGATCCACGCAAACATTCAACACCCAATCCATCTTCCAACCCAACAACAGTAGTAATCTTGTATCGAGATTCACCCTCTTCAACCACTTTTTCAACTTGAACACTCTTTTGATGTTGCTTGCTCAAGTTTTCATACACTTCTGGAGTCAAGTACAAGTATCGGAATCCACCTTCGGAATTATTTGGATCATTCCAAGCCACTTCGAACAATGGAACCAATTCTTCAGCAATACCGATTCGAGCACCAGAGTTGGCACTCAAGTAAATTCGTGGAATACCTTCTTCACGAGCCAATTGAGTCACCTTGTCAAAGAATCGATCTTCTTGAGGCCCAAATGACCCAATCTTGAAGGTAATATCATTAGCAATCACCACAAATTGACGACCTCGAGGATATTCTGGAGTCTTGGAGTTGAACTTCCAAGCAACAGTACCGACATTGTTGACACCCGGTTCACGAGAAATTTCGCTCAATTGTCCAGATTCATCCAAAATGAGTTCAGAATACTGGAAAAAGTCATCTGGAATGGTCTTGGTTGGAGCAAGCTTCTTCCAAGATGATTCAATTGCTTGTTTGAACAATTCTGGGAAATCATAACAATAGGTAGTACCCATCAAATGAGCCTTGTACCGTTTTGGTTGCAACCATTCCTTGGTTGGATATGGAGAGCTGATTGGTCGCAAATGCATATTACCTGGCTTACCCAAGCTCTTGAATACCCATTCACCTCGATCATTCTTGACTTCGGCATACAATTCAGATTGAACAACATAACCAGATACATTGTTAATCATTGCACGCAATGGGTAGTTGACCCCAGTGGCAGGATCGGTGACCATGATTCGAATTTCCGCACCGGTAACTCGCAATCGCCACAATCGTCGGCCAAACCGTTCCAAAAATCCACCAAATGCTCGTTCAACCTGCTCTGGATCCAAAGAAAACACGGCAGTGAAGTTGATGAAAATATGGTTCAAGTCGGAATTGGTAGTATCAGTAACTTCCAACGCGTCCAAAATATCCGTCATCAACCGGTTTGCTTCAGAAATCAAATAATCTTCAGTGGAAATATTATCTCGGATTCTGCCCGGTCGAACCAACCCACGAGTGAAGAACCGCTTGTCAGTATCGGAATTCTTGGCATGGGCTTCATAAACATGGATATTTCGGTTATCAGTGAACACTGGCTTGATTTCAAAGTTGGACAACCTCCCCAATTCCAATTGGAAAGCCAAAGCTGGTTCAATATGTCGAATTTTCTTGTCTTCAACGTATTCTGGACCTCGGAAGGTGAAATACTTTGGATACGTGCCCAGTTCGTTACCAAAGGTAAATGTCAACCGTCGAATAGAACATTGTTCCAAATCCTCCTTGTTTTCATCAACAACTTCCTGAACTCGTCGCAACAAGTCATCATCAGTCAATTCAGAGTCAGAGTTGGATACAACAATATTGCAAATGTTCATCAATGGTGCTGGTCCTTGCTGACTTGGTACTCGTTGCCGTGCTGCACTGTTGCCAGCTCCACCGGCAGGAGCTGCTGCTGCTGCTGCGCCAGTGGTCTTCATTTCAATACCTCGTCGTGGATAAAATTCCAAAGCTCGAGTCAATGCTTCATCCAAATCTTCGAGATCAGTAGCTGGAGAAATGACACCAGTTCGCACTGGTGCAGTATCAGTCTTGTCAACCATAAAGGTCAAATCAGACACAGAAATAGCTCGAGACACATTAGGCTTGCCAGATGGAGATGAAGAGCCATTGCTAGCTTCACGAGAAACAGCATTATAAGCCGCATTGGACAAGGCAGGTAGCTTGAATTGATAACTCACCGCTGGCACCGCACCAGAATCCAAATGATACTGCAAATCCACAATAGAATACGCTCGACAAGCCCGTCGAACATACAATTCCAAAGCAGCAAGAACCACATGAGGATCTTGATGAGCAAAGAAATGCATCAACACGTCAAACACAGTGTACTTGGAATCAATCACTTCCTTCAACACGTTCAAGTTTGGAGTTCGTCGTTCAAATCCAACCTCGCCATAGCTAGACTCCACCACAGATGACCGCAAAATATGTTCCAATTGATCAGTTCGTTCCTTGAGAGATGGCAAGGCACATTGAATCAAGATTTCTCGAACCTTGAGAACAACCTTGGCAGTAGCTCGACTTTCTAAATCAACAATATTCTTCAATGATGGACGCAAGTATTGAGCAACTGGACCAGAATCAACACGAGATGGTTGATATTCCTGCAACAAGGCCAAAATAAGGTTATTCTTGGAACCAACACGAGAATGACTCAATACGGTAAGCACAACCTTTTTCAAATCATCCTTGTTTTCATCTCGCAACCGCAAAATGACACGTTCATCATCTCGAGCAACCCGACCAGAGAACAATGATTCCACGTCATAATACTGATCAAGCAAGCCAGAAATAATCTGAAATTCATGAGCGACAAGTCCCTCAGCATATTGCTCACAAATGTTAGTCAATGGCTCGACAGACTGTCGGAACATGAACGCGTCATTAGAATTCTCTGGACAAAACTTTTCAAAAGTCTTCAACAATTGCTTTGCTGGGAATTCTGCTTTTCTAGCCTTGGATCGGTCAACAATATGTTGCAAAGCTGTATCCAGCTTGGCCGGCAAACGAGAGTGCAAAGCAGATGCTTGCTGTTGCCATTCACCATATGGCAATTCAGGATTTCTCAACACGTTAACCAATTCCTTCAAAGTAGAGTTCATAATCACTTGATTATCAAACCCATTTAAAATATTCCGCAAAGTATTCAACATGGATTGGAACCGTTGAAAAGACTTGCCACCAGCCACAATTGGAGGGCCATATTCCGGTAATTGACCTTCAAACGGCAAAGCATGTTTAACTCGAGATGGATCATCCAAAGCCAAAATCCCCAAAATATCACCAGCTTCCAAAGTAGACCCTGGTTGTTTCATTGGTTGAACCACACCATTTTCTTGAGCAACCAATGGCATGTACATTTTCATGACTTCAACTTCAGCATAAGGTTGACCAGCCTTGACATGTTCACCATTTTCAACCAAAAACTTGACCAACTTACCAGGAGACGGAGTACGCAATTGAGTTGGATCATTTTCAACTTCAAGCAAACAAGTCTTGGAATCAACAGACAACCGAGTAGCACCAACTTCTTCCTTCCAATAAACATTGTGGGATTTCCCATCAATAGCCACCAACAAGCCACCATCAGACAATGCACGAACACCGACTTCAACCTTGGATCCATTGATAAACAACGTATAAGAGTCCAATGAAGATCGAGTAGCAGTGAACTTGTACCGTTGACCTTCATAAATAAAATCAATAGTAAACAAAGACTTGATGGCATCTCGGCCTGGAGCTTGACCCTTTTCCAAACATACTTGATAAGCAGCGATTGACGTTTCACATTCAATATGAGCTTTTGTAACAGCACCGCAAATAACTGCCAAATGAGAATCAGGACGTTCAGCAGTCAATTTTTTGGAAATCAATTCATCCAACCAACCAGTGGTGATCGTGTTGTCTTCAAAATCTGGAGTTTCCAACAACTTGATTAGATATTCCACAGTGGTTCTAAAATCACCACGAATACTCAATTCTTTCAAGGCAACCACCATGTGTTTTCTAGAAGCAGCACGGTTTTCACCAAATGCAAAAATATGACCAAATTGAGAGTCAGAAAACGAGTGGATACCACCTTGGTTACCGACAGAAAAGTAACCCCAAACATTTGAACTTGATCGAAAGTTGAGTTCATGCATCAAACCAGAACTTGGCTTGAACCCCTCACCAGGATCTTCAGATGTGATTCGGCATGCAGTAGTATGGCCCTTTGGAGTTGGTCGTCGTTGAGACTTTTGCCCCAACTCTGTAGAAAAATCATAATCGATTTCGGCGTGAGCATGTGGATCGACGCCATAAAACAATCGAATGTCCTTGATATTGTGCAATGGCAACCCCATGGCAATTTGCAATTGAGCAGCGGGCAAATTTACACCAGTAGCCATTTCAGTAGTTGGATGTTCAACTTGCAAACGAGGATTCAATTCCAAAAAGTAAAACTTGTCATCGTCATGAGAATATAGATATTCCACAGTACCGGCAGAAACATAGCCCACCAATTCACCCAGTCGAACTGCGGCTTTTTCCATGGCAGTAAAAGTTTCCGGCTTGGCAATTGTCACTGGAGCTTCTTCAATAATCTTTTGATGACGCCGTTGAACAGAACAGTCACGACCAAACAATGAAATGTTATTACCATATTGATCAGCAAGTAATTGAACTTCCAAATGTCGGGCATTACCAGCAAGCTTCATAATAAACACTGGAGAGCCAGGGATTTCACCGACAACTTGGTGATATGCAGATACAAAGGATTCTTCGTCTTCAACTTTTCGAATACCTTTACCACCACCACCTTCAGATGCCTTGATCATGACTGGGAAACCAATCTTTTTGGCCTTGTCAAGACCATCTTCTGGTCCAGTGCAACAGCCTTTTTCATAAATATCTTCAGTGACAGATACAATACCATATTTATCAATTTGGACTTTATCAATGCCTGTACCTGACCAAGGGATACATGGTACCTTGGCATGCTGGGCAACAATAGTAGAAGAAATCTTATCACCCAAAGAACGCATTGCAGAACCTGGAGGTCCGATAAACACAATCTTCTTTGGGGAAGCAGCCAGGGATTCTGGAAGCAATGGGTTTTCACTAGCATGACCCCAACCGGCCCATACAGCTTGAGCATCTGTTCTTTCGGCAATATCAACAATCAATTCAACATTGGCGAAATTGTTGTTGTTAGTACCACCTGGTACTTCGACATAGCGATCAGCCATTCGGATATATTCGGCATTGGCTTGCAAATCTTCTGGAGTTGCCATGACTGTGAACGAGATGGCACGTTCGTCGCCAAATGTTTCGTAAGCCCATTTTCTTACTGATCGGATTTCTTTAACTGCGGCGATACCATTATTGGCAATAAGCACCTGATCTAGTTAGTTTTTGTGATGGACCACGGAGATGTACATACCGAGTTGATAACTGTGTGACCGCCATGAGATTGTACAAAGTCTTTTACCGCACAGGATTGTGCATTTTGTAGAGAGTTAAGCCCCAAAAAGTGCGACGGGAGTCGACCATGGTCGTATTTAGATTGTGTCATTTGGCTCAAGTTTCGTCTATATTGTTAGCGATTAAAAACAATCTTTTGTCGAGGACAAAACATACATTCTAGGAAACCGTACCGGTGTGGATAATCGTAGAGTTCGTAAAAACAAGACTGTAACGAACTGTCGAATTGGATAGGATTAATCAAAAAGAGGCGACACTTGATAATTGAAACGGATAGATTCTAACGTTTCGCCGCGCGGAATTAAAGAAAAAACTTGACAAGACGATTGTTCAAGATTAGGAGTTTTCGGGTTATTGATTTGAATTCAAACCGAAATAGTATACAGACGACCAAATTAAACAAACAAAAAAAAAAAGAGTCGAGTAAATGTCTCTAATGATTTGCAAAAAATGTAAAAAAAAGCGCTAAAGAAAAGAGAGAGGAGAAGAAGGAGGAGAGAGGATCAAAGAAAGGTTATATTTCTCCGGCCAAGGAGGGAAAATTTCAACCAGGTGCGGGCGCCAGTCTCAAAAAGCCACTTACGTTGTTTTATTTAATTTTTTTTTTTTAATTGTTGGTTGTTGGGAGCTGTTGGGTTAAGGATTTTTCGCAGCGATATATAAGGGTACACCCTTTTTTTCATTACCCAACATCGGCACCGATCATGGGTTTTGGCCTGGGTGTGAGATTATATTTTGGTTGAATGATGATCATAGAGATCTTTAGTTATATAGTGCTATAGTTTTTAGTAATTTTATTCGATTCTCCTACAAAGATCTACTTCTCAACCTATAAAGTTGAACTGACCAGCTTAATCCGACAAAAAATTGTTGAGGTGAGCAACGTTAGCCTGCATTAGAACGATGCCAATGATGCAACATCGGCTCCGACCGCCGCAATCTCTTCAGCCTCATGGTGATAACTAACCAATAAGCAACCACGACAAGTTGTAATTCCTACAATAAAAATTTAAAAACAATTACTTTCCGCAAAATAAATACATTAAACCCCATAAAAACAATTAAACTAATTCATTAACATTGTATAATAATAATAAGTTTAACCACCGAAACCGTACAAAGTTCGGCCTTGTCGCTTCAAAGCGTAGACAACGTCCAATGAAGTGACAGTCTTTCTCTTGGCGTGTTCAGTGTAAGTAACAGCGTCTCGAATGACAGATTCCAAAAAGGACTTCAACACAGATCGAGTTTCTTCATAAATCAAAGCAGAAATACGCTTGACACCACCTCTTCGGGCAAGACGTCGAATAGCTGGCTTAGTGATACCTTGAATGTTATCTCGCAAAATCTTTCGATGTCGCTTGGCACCGCCTTTTCCTAGACCTTTACCGCCTTTTCCTCGACTGTTTGAATTGTTAGCATACTGTAATATACGCGTGGGGTTAATTTAGTGTTGTGAATTCAAGGTCGGGGCCGCGCGATGAACTGAACTTTTTACATCACCAAAAAATGGTGAGAGTAAAAAAAGAACACCACCGTGGACAAATATCGCTCGCGACTATTGACCATGGAAACAAATTCACAACTCATATTCGCCACCGTTAAAACTTCTTTTATACATACCCAGACATGATTAAATGTGTTGTATAGTTTTAACAAAAATGTTCCGTTGTAATAAAATAATAAGAATACCGTGAAAAAAACAAGAATATACTAAACCTATTTGTTTCAACTGGAAATACTCAAAAAGTGATTGTTAAAAGAAAGAAAAAAAATTCTTGTAGAAAAGTGGGAAGAGCTTTATATTTAAGAGAAAAAGGAGGTGTGTGAGGGAATATTCCTAGTTTCTAGTTAAGAATAAGCCTTAATCAAAGGAGCACGCAATCAAAAAATTTTGATTCCTCCCAATTGATTAAGAAGAATGGCCTATAATCAAAGCAAAGTTTTTGATGTTGAAATTTGTGTGTATTGTGTTTGGGAGTGGTGCGTGTGGGGGGAAGGTTAGAGGCATGTTATTGATTAGGAGAGAATTGATTGTTGATTAGCTTCTTTTTTTGATCGCGCGCGCACCCAAACTCGCGCACGCATTGTATTCAAATTCCATTGCCTTTTTATATAAAGAAACGCGTAATGGTTATGTTTTATTGTATTAATGGACAAAGTAGTTTTTTTTATTATATATATTATAACCTGATAATCTGGGGTTTTCCTGAAAATATATATCTAAAGATTTTGTCGATTCTGGTAAAAATAATGGGTTGATTCGACGTTGGAATGGGCAACGCTAACGCGCTTGTGGTAAACCGTATTTGCATTCATGCTGCAAGAAATTGTTTGCGGTGAAATTTTGGGTCCATGACGCAGACATTTTTTCTGAGTTTGCTCGCCAACGTTTTCTGGTAGCAACTGGCCGAGGCATCTCCGAGTATTCTTGAGAGTGTTGGGGAGCATGAGCCATCTGATATGCGGCGCAAGGGCTAAAATTATAGAGAGTTGCCGATCACATAGCGGGACAAGGCTTGTGTCATTATTTGCAATCAACGGGTATAGAAAGACCTGCTAATTTTATTTATTCGTTTTTTTCTTAAAAAAAACGTATTGGTTAAAAAAAAGGCATCGACACTATCTATTCCGTAACTGCAAAATCGCACTCCGAACTCTGAACTCCCAACAACAAAGGCCATCTACATATGATAAGGTTATACCAGTAATTAAGTACCACTCCCGGCCATTCTTCATCGCCCGCACTATAGAGCTGATTATGACTACAAAAAATCGGCGACAGTTGGCACAGTCTATTGTGCTGGCTATGGCACTTGTCGTATTATTATACCACATAACGCTATATCCTAGAGTCCCGACCCATGTTGGACAATACAAGCCACCAGAACTGCCAGGGAGGAGCCCTAGTATGCATCCAGATCTGAAGCATTTGGTAGAGGCAAAGCAAGGAGCAGTGGCATCAGATGTTAAGAAATGCTCACAAATGGGCGTTGAGGTGATGGAAAAACACGGTGGAACAGCTATGGACTCTGCAGTGACGGTTGCGCTATGTATCGGTAGTATCAACAGCTTTAGTGCCGGTATTGGTGGTGGCGGATTCATGACGGTTAGAGCCGGGAATGGTACAGCATTGGCTATTAATTTCCGGGAAATGGCTCCAGGAGCTGCTCATAAAGACATGTTCAAGGAAGACCCAATTCTGGCTCAAGTCGGAGGTCTTGCAGTAGCTATTCCCGGTGAGGTTGCAGGGTTGTACAAGGCTCACGAATTGTTTGGTCGGTTGCCATGGAAAGAAGTGGTTCAACCGGTGGTTGATTTGAATCGCCAAGGGTTTGAAGCCAGTACGGTTCTTGAAGTGGCATTGTCGCTGGATGAAGAATTGATCATGCAGAATCGTGACGAATGGGAACCATATATTCGTGGTGATCGGTTGGTAAAGAAAGGGGATATTGTGACGCGACCCAACTTGGCCAACACTTTGGAATTGATTGCGGAGCAAGGTGCATCGGTATTTTATGACCCAAAAGGACCGATCGCTCCTTATTTGGCTCAGACTGCTCAAAAACACGGCGGTATCCTCACTGCTGAAGATTTGTCGCATTATAGCGTGGTTTTGAGTGATCCGTTGGTTGGAGAATTTTTGGGTCGTGAGGTCATTACCACTCCAAATCCAACCAGTGGGTCTGCTTTGTTACTTGGGTTGAATATTGTTGCAGAGTTCGACGACGATCAGGATTTCAGTGATTGGGAGACTCATCAGTTGGTGGAAGCAATGAAATGGATGGCATCAGGGCGAAGTGAATTTGGTGATTTGCGAAGTTCTGACGACCCGATATTCAAAAGGATTGTGTCAAAGGAGTTTGCCGCTGATTTGCGGGCAAATATCACCAACATGACACATCCGTGGGAATTTTACAACCCGTCGTATGAGCCAAATCGACCACATGGTACGTCGCATTTTTCTGTGCTCGATGGGGAAGACATGGCTGTGTCGTTGACCACTACAGTGAATCTTGCGTTTGGCGCCAAGATCATTGATCCTACTACTGGGATCATTTTGAATTCTGAGATGGATGATTTTTCCCAGCCCAACCGGTCCAACTGGTTTGGTCTAGCGCCGTCGATCTACAACTATATTAATCCGTACCACCGGCCGTTGAGTTCTACCACGCCTACCATTATTGTCAACGACGGCCGGCCGGAGGTGCTGATTGGCGCCTCGGGCGGCTCGCATATTTACACGTCGGTTTTCCAGGCGATTGTGCGGTTGTTGAAGTATGAAATGCCGTTGCTTGATACTATTGCGTTCCCACGAACTCATCATCAATTGCTACCAAATGTGGTGGAACTAGAACAGACAACCCCACACCATGTGTATCAACATTTAAAGGCCCGTGGGCATAATGTCGAAACTCAAGAACCAAAGAGCACAGTAAACGGGATTCATGTGGTTTCCAAGGGCAAAATCCATGCTGTCAGTGATTGGTGGAGAAAATACGCAGATGCCTGGGGTTATTAGAATAGATATACTATTCGTATAGATATATATGGTCTGAGATTTGACGCTTGGCTGAATTTTGGCTGAGGTTATGATTTCGTGGATGGCGCGCGCACCCCACTCCCGATTAAAAAGAACAGAAAAAATTTCACTTTTTTCCCCAAATACTCATACCGTCCAAACAAATACCAACAAAGTATAACAACAAAATGTCGTGGCTTTTTGGTAGTCTGAAAGAAGAACCAAAGAAGGAAGTAAGCTTTTCCTTCGACCCGGAATCCGCTCAAGATGTGTCATCATTTCTATCCCCGGGTCTCGACACATCGAAACTGCACCCACTAGCAGGGCTTGACCAAGGTCTTGAATACTTGAATCTCGAAGACGAAACATTAACATCACTTCCTGGCGCACACGGAATCATCCCGATCAAAGACTGGACTGACGACTTGTGTTATGGTACCGGTGCGGTGTACCTGACCGGTTTGGGCGTCGGTGGCGCTTATGGGTTTGCTGAAGGGCTGCGGAAGACATCAGATACTACATCTTCTCGGTTGAGATTGAACGGTGTATTGAACGCGGTGACTCGAAGAGGGCCGTTCTTGGGTAACTCGGCTGGTGTGTTGGCCTTGACATATAACGGTATTAACTCGACGATTGGACATTTCAGAGGGGAACACGACGTGGTTAATTCGTTGGCTGCTGGTGCATTGTCTGGTGCAGTGTTTAAAGCAACAAAGGGGCCAAAACCAATGGCTATTGCATCCGGATTGATGATGACGGCAGCTGGTGGCTGGTGTTTATTGAAGAAAGTGGTGGGATTTTAAGGATCTGAAAGGTTAATAGACATGTACATATAATGATAATATTTGACTTTTTTTTTAACAAAAAAAAAAAAAAAAAATCATGCTGATAGCTGGCTGTTCTGCTATGCTGCTACTTGAGTGGCCTCTCGAGGTTTTTTATTTACACTCTCCATAGGTTCATCAGCCGGTCGTTTGTTTGTTTCGTCATCGTCATCACCACCGAGATGATCCCGAAGCGCCGATTCAGTCATTTCCATAGTCTTGCTCCTATTCAATGCTTGAAACAATGGATGTTTCCCAGGGATCAGTCTCGCCAAGCAAAACTTTGTATTTGAATGATTATTTTCGTACTTTTTGCAGTACCCCAGAAACCCCTTGACTACTTTATCAAACGGTTGCAGGTCTTTTTCAGATGTCTCTGCAGCAAAGCATGATGGATTGGCTTCAGCCGCTCGGGCAATCATAGCCCCGTCGACACCGTATTCCTGAATCAACTTTTCCAATTGCCATCGACCATGAACATCCCCATTAACATAACATGCAACGCCAGCCTCGTGACAAATATGGGCGACTTGGGCCAATGCATCTCGGATCACCGGCTCTCGTGGTCTCATCGGGGTGGTACGACAATGCAAAGTCAGGCAATCAATTCCCGTTGTGACCAATCTTCGTACCAATGCATATGTCTTTTCCGGATCGGTTTGATCCATTATCCGGATCTTGACGCTAATGCTAATGTTATTAGGTTTCCCTACCTGGGTCACAAGAGACGTCAAAATATCAACAAGTGTATCTGGTTTCTGCAGTAATGCTGCCCCCATTCCCGCATGCATTGAAAAATGCTTAGGACATCCACTATTGACGTCGATCGCAGAAACATCTTTGGCGATTACTTTTCCTGCTTGTACCGCCAGATCGGCACTAGCTGTACCCATTTGAAAGACCAATTTTCCCTTTTCCAGCTCAGGTACTGTACGAAATATTATCTTGTCTTGATCGATAAAATCAACGCTTTTGAGTTTTTCTAGTTCTTTGTTAGTTCACTGATATATGTATATATTTTTCTTCTTTGTTGCGCCGCACAACTGCATACCATTCCAAACTCGGCGACATTTGATCATCCGTTTATCAACGAGTTCTTGTCCCCAAACCAAATCTGCACCATATTTCAATGCCATGAGACGAGTTGGTAGTTCACCAATCCGTACCTAAAAGGAAGTTAGCAGGGTGAACCTGAAAATAAGCTTTTGAGGGATAGAGGGTGAGTGAACACAGGAGATGCAGAAAAAAAAAGGAAAAGTGTCCCGATTTCGCTTAACACATTGAACTAAACGATAAATCAAGGAGTCGCTTTTTTTTGTTTGATCCTATGATCCCTTGTCTAGACTTCCTCTTGTTACACAAATCGTTTCCCTCGTTTCCTCCCCGATTTTCTCATACCATCGGAGCCAACACCAGTTTGCCACCACGATAATCCAGCATATTAATTATTATATTTTTCACTATCCACTATCGCTTGTCGGCGCTTAGTGAACTTTTTGAAGAAGGAAAAATTTCAATCTGTTGGGAGATTAGAGTAAAAAGCCCCGAGACGAGACGAGACAGACGAGACAAGCCAAGATTTTGTTTCTCTTTTAAAAAGGTCCGAAGTCCGATGGGAGACACTCGATAAGACATGTTTTTCTGAAAACTTTAACGGCTCAACGTTTCCGCCCTCGAAACGGCGCAAAAATAATATCAACAACTCTGGTGTGAAAAAATAATAGTAATGCAAATCATGTGCCCGTCTGGAGTATTTGAGTGTTCATAAAACATAAATATAATTATATATACAAAAAGGAAACTATAAAAAAATCAAACTTTTTTTGTGTATTCTTTCTTGTAAAGAGAAGTCATCATTTCGTTAAACATAATAGCAGTGTAGATGTAATACACCAGTTTAAATATACCAGGAACCAGTCCTGATTTCTCGTAGATAGTCATCAGCAGACACCTTTTCCAAAATGTTCATTGCCATTTCATCAGCTTTAGCATCTTCCTCAATCTTTTTCAATTCTTCTGGTGCAACACTACTAATATTGTTGTTCTCGGATTTCAATTCGTTTGTTTCATACTTGAACGTACCAATCGAGCCGTCCGATTCGGCAATAAATAAAGCGTCGTCTGTCATTATTGGTGAATTTACCGCCGATGTCGAAGTATATATCGAGCTGACTGACGAGGTTTCTGTGCATGGATACCGAGGCGGTGGATAAAACTGTTGAGGCGTTGGCAACCCACTCATCATCAATGGCATTGGGTTCGAAATATTCCGATCTTTGATTGATGCAGGATATTGTAATTTTTCTTTGCCAACCACTGGCGCCATAATTTCTCGATTATTGTTAACCGCCGAGGAAAATGCACTGTTATCCGATTCTATCGATGGAGAATATAATCGACCGCCGTCGCTAATACCAGAAGATGGCGTCACTGGTTCCCGAGTACTGTTGTTACTGATTGCGTCGATATTGGAACTACTACTCAAAGAGTCCACATCTGATGATCCGCTGACTTCTGCTTCTTGAGTCTGTTCGAATGAAATTGAGTAAAAATAGTCACCCGAATCTGTCGTTGAGTAAGGACTATTGGCCTCAGAATTAGATCTTGATTTGCGCCCGACGACCTTTTGAAATCGTTTGGTCAGAGTTCTACCGATAGGCATTTGTATGTTTTTGGTGTTTAGTTGGAGAAAGTATAAAATAAGTTTTTACGGAGTTTAGAGAATTTTGTGGACATGGTCTTGTATTTATCCTTTTTTCTAAGCGTTCAACTCAATTGGGTTACAAAATGATGTATATCGGTTTTTTTTTTTTGTTTTTTTTTTTTCTGTGTTAGTTCAGCCGGGAGGCAAAAAGACTAGCGCTTGCGTTGAAAAATAAAAAAAAAACTATTTTACTCACTGAAGGGATATCGATATTGAGACATCTAAAAAGTAACGAGATCTATATATTTTCCGTCGGTCAAATATGGGATAGAAACCCGCGCAGGCGTTGGGAGTTTCCTGATTTGGGGCGCAGGTTTTAAGTCTGCAGAGCGCTTAAAGGAGCAAATTGGGACTCCGGGGGAAAAATAGCACAAGTTAAGGATCTCTGACAAAGTTGCCTTAAACGGACATTGAGTCGGAAAGTTTGTATGGGTTGGTTGAAGTAGCTTGTTGAAGGCGATGTGATTGGCCCAAGACTATAGCTAAGGTTTTAGAGTTTTTTTTTTTTTACGATCGTAGCGAATTGTCGCGAAAAAGACCTCACTTTGTGGGGGTATCCTTTAAAAACTCTATCCCAAGCTAGTCAATATCAGCATCAATTGGTTGCATTTGGGTATGCCAGAAGATGATGCATGGCCTACCCGCTCACACCATCCAGTTGGGAAATTAAGTAGGTTTTGTCCAACCCATTGGGATTATTGAATCAACCCTGTTAAAAGACTGAAATCTACAGATTGGTATATTTAGTTCTCTAGAGGATACGTAGGAGGTGTATTGCTGTCTTTCGCTAGATCGGTATACGCGCATAGAGCCGTAAAGATTCTGAGATCTTTGATCTGTGAACTATGATTCAGATTGAGAGTACCGACAGTTCGGATCAACGGTTTGGTGGGTGATACAGTACCTTTGTCAGCTTCACCAATCGGAGAACAATGGCAAGCTACCATTTTATGTCGCTGTTTATTGGATTGCATATGACATAATAGAATTCAGCAAAGCAATCTAAACAAAATCTGAATATTGTTGTCCAATTGGATGTTTGTTTGCGTTTTTTTTTTGTAAATGATCAACAAGATGAGCGCTATAAGCCGGACAATGTCAGATATGTTCATGTATATGATTACAATATGGCTATCGTCAATGTGACTTTCACGCTGGGATTCCGCAGCATGCACTGCACTGCAAAGCGTTTTGGGACATAGTATATGTATAACCAGTGTGTTATTTTGCTAGCTTGACCGAGCATATTTTTTTTTCCAAATGCACACATGCGGGTAGATGGTAGCGCAGCAAATGCACAGTAACCTGTGAGATGCATGTCCATTATTACCAATTGGATTGTTGATTAGACTTGAGGTTTTTGAGTGGACAAACTGGGAATAATTGTGTCTATTTCCAAATAGAGTATCTGCTCAAGGGTATGAAAACCTCATAATTTGTAAAACAAAAAACAATTGGCTTTCGTCATCACAATGACTTTTTTCAAAGCAATCTATCCTAAAAACTACCCCCCTTGTCTCAATTGAGCACAAGTGGAGGAGGGTCCGGTCCTGGATATGGATATGGATGTGTTATACCATCGATCTAGACCGGTCCAAAGGCTTTCAAAACTTCCATGGGCCAGCGCCGGTAGTAAATCTCCCAAGGGATCCCTTGGGAGATTTGTCCCAAGTGAAATTTTTCAGCATCCCGGTGGTAGAACAAAAGAGAACCTTTTTATCGCTTCTAAAAATCGGTTAGATCTGCATGTTCCAGTTGAGTGCGCAAGCTAGCTTAGTTCTCGGAGTTTGAACTCTGTCATCGATTTCACGAGGTTTTCTCCGACAGACGCTACTCCAACGCCCACTCCTAAATCCTGAGACAGGTATTTCTGTCTATAACAATATCCCAAGACATCCTGGTTTCCATAGTAACGCAAGCAGTTTTGCTCGAAGGGGCCGCGCGCCGCATAAAAATAATTATATTATACATGCATGCAAGACCTCCCAATATGCATGACACATTAAAACGGCGTAGCCTGATTATCCGACCCTACTGTTGCCATCCCAACCGTCTGTTTCGGTGTGGGATATCCGCCACTCGCGCGGCGGCCTGCCATGGGTATCTGCCATGGGTATGATCCGCGGCCCTCCCGATACCTGCACGACTCACACCAACCGCAGTCCGCTTAAGACCGACCAACCGATGGAAAATATTTTCAGACTCACGTAACGTACGTTTACATATAACACGACCGACAGCTGAAAAGGGTAACCTCCGAACCCAATCGTCGAAAAAAACTGCTGTAACTGGTCACCGGTGAATCAAAACAACGGTTCCATCCGGCCGGCAGTTTGGAGTAGATGAGATCCATTCGGTTCGTAACGGTCCATGGCTTTTGCAACGCCTTTGCTGTTCACCGCCCCATATATAAAAATAAACAACAATATTCCCGTCTATACGAAGGGTTACGTTCGGTAATAACATTTCTATTCTAGTACGTTAGTAATTAGCCGCGATATTTATTTTAGCCATACACAGCGCACTCTGGTTTTGTCTCGCCCCGAATAATCATACTAGTCTGGGCGAGTCTCATCCATGCACTAGACCCCTTTGAAAAAACGCCGCATCTTTTTGGAGACGCCAAAATGGCACGCACCACACCGAAGATTGTATACGGCTCTAGGATTAGTCAAGCGAGCCAGACGGACGCCGCAGTTGGTAATAGGCCGGACAGCGCCAAGGGTTTCAGATAGGACTGGAGCCGTTGACATCGCCCTAAAGGCTGAGGCGCCGTGGTTGTGTATTCTTAGTTGCATGTATCGTATCTCAAATTTCAGATCTCAGATTTTCCAGCGGCTCCTCGGGCTTATCATTCTCAACGCTACCCTAGCGTATATCGCTGCTCCACTTCATCCTAATCAGTCGTCACTCACCCATGGTCGGCCTCCATCTCGCGACCGTTTAGATTCCCGCTAGTTCCTGGCGTCTTCGTTTTCTTTCCCAGTCTAAACGAAACCTTAACTTAACCAGGATCTGAAACCGAATATGGCCTTAAGGTTCGCAATCTTGTCGGCTAGGAAAGATCCGAGATCACAGATCCAAAAATTATCAATGCATCTCGGTACAGACGGTTCGGTGCCGCCCCTATCAGATTAGACCAGACATCAACCCGAACACGTTTTTCTTTATACAACATGTAACAAGTCATTGTGCTATATGCAACATTCAATCTACGCTACCAAAACCGATTTAATGCGGCGGCGACAGAAGATGGTCAATGCTTGAGACAACACCGTTTGTCTCACCGTCTGTTAGGTTTGAGCCGCTGGATCAACGGCTGCAGATCAGGTCTCGATCTACACAAGCACACACACATACGTTAAAAATTATTAAGCCTTTCATTTCCGATTTTATAAAGTACCTGGCATATTATGCACTCTCTATCATCTTTCAAAAAAAAAAAGGAACAATTACATCCTATATCACATTTCTCCTTCTCCTTAAACCAATGCAATCAAAGACAATGAAATCAATACACATGCAGCAACTGAAGCAGTCATGCTTTGAGGAGCTCCACTGTCATCATCGCTATCAGACTTTGATGCAGTAGAAGATGACTTGGAGGAGCCAGAAGAACCAGAAGAGCTGGTGGTTTCAGCAGCTCCAGCAGATCCAGTTACGGAAGTTCCCGAACCAGACCCAGATCCACGACTGGCACTTTTTGGGCCTCCAGTCAGTGCAGTTGCAACATTGCTACCACTTAAAGTCCCCTCAGTAGAATAACTCAAGTCCAAAGTCGCAGTGTGCACGGTAGCAGTACTTGCTGCAGTAGTACTAGAATACCCAGACGCCTTGCTGGCCGACGGAATACCAGAAGAAATGACTTCAATATCTTCATCATCTTCATTGAACTTGGCTTGGGCCATTGCTATTTCATAGTTTTCCAAGTCATAAACAATGTATGCAGATCGCAAAAACGAGTCACCCAAAATGATCTGGTCGTCACTTGGACCGAATGCCAAAGCACAAGCATCAGTACCATCGTTAAACTGGGCTGGATTTCCCTTCATATCAGTCAATGGAATAGTCATATCATTAGCATCGACATTAATCTTGACACCGTTGAAATCGAATTCAACTACTGCACCACCAGCATCACAAGGCATGACATATGATTGGAGGGTACTTTCATACTCAGCTCCAAGACTAAACGCAATTGATCGCACCACCTTGCTTGGAACATATGTGATCGTAGTACCAGAATCAAGCAGAGCAGCAGAGTTGGTTTCATAAACGCTTTGAACTTTAGCTTTAGAGTTGGATTTTAGCCCAATCCCACTCATGTAAACAGCCAATTCAACCGGTTTGCTGATTCCCTTTACAGTTTCAGCCATTGGCAATTTGAGCAAGTCGCCAGTATATTTCTTGTGATCAACACCACCAAACAAAACAGATCCTTCTTTACTTTTTGGGTCGTTCAACCATAGGGAATATGCAATAGATTTGATATGACCTTGAGCTTTGTACAATTGTGGAATGTTCATATATGTGAATCCATCAGTCCCTTTGTTAGTACTTTCAATCATTGGGAATCCAAAACCCAAAACACCTTGGGAAGTATTTGCCTTTGTACCAACTCCGAAAGACACATCCTTCAAAGTAACACCTCCCATTTTAACGTCGTCCGTACCCCAGTAACCGGTGGCTCCGGTGGTATCAACATATCGAATCGAGAAATCAGTGTCATTCTTGCTGAAACTTTTGCTCTTTTCTTGGTTAAAAGTACCATCCTTACATTGAACATATGATGGATTAACCAAGTACTTTTTAGGATCGTCAGTACAATAAGGATTGTCGTGAGAAATGACCCACAAGTCACTAGATCCGGTATCCATCAAAACTTTCAATTTTTGAGATGGAGTCCCAATTTCAATTTCTGTTGAGTAGTAGCTGTAATCTTCGTTCGTCAAAGTAACGTCAACAGTATCATCGGCTCGCTTCTTGAGTCGATCGTATTGTGCGTATCGAGGGTTCGGATGAACCGGACCTCGCTTACCACTAATATCAAACTTGACTACACCTTCTGGTACTTGAAATTTGGAATTGTGGATATTTTTCGCATCAACCGTCAAAGCCGAAAAAATTGACGACACGAGTGTTAGTGAAAGAGCCGATACCTTCATTGTTCCTTTTCCTTTTGTAGATTATTAGACGCTTATAACCAACAAAATCTCTCAAAACAAAAAAAGCGTGAGGAAGAAAGAAAAGGGAGGAAGAAGAACAAGAAGAAACCCGAAATAAGGGATAGAATGCTCCTGGTTTATATACAAATAACACGGACCCACAGACATGCAGCTATGCCCCGTCAAAAAAAATGCAGGAAGCGGCAGAACACACCGGCGCTTAACAAACTAGACTGGTTGACGAGGTGTAAGACGAGACTTGGCGCGGGGTCGATCACTACCCCAAAAATAAATAATAGTGGAATCAACAAAAAGAGGGGCGGGGCATAGAATTGGAAGATATCTAGACAAGCGCTGTAATATCAATGTGACCATATGGGCAATGAAAAGTTAAGACAATGGTATCGGCGACTTTGCTATTTAAAACTGTGCCACGTTGTCTGGTGCTTAAGAAGACTGTCGACTTTTTTTCTCCTTTTAAGTGCAATTTCGCTCTCGTCTTTGTTTCTTTTTGATTAAGGAGGCAGGCGATGATTCTTGTTTAAGCGAGAGATTTTTAAAAAAAAAAACAGGCTTGCGCACGCCACGATTTTCCGGGGAGGCAACGGTTTTTCATTTCCAGGGTAACCACCATCATACTGCGTTTTTGATCATGAATCCGCATAGATGTCACTACTGACGTATTTTAAGCCAAATAAAACCCATTTTTTGATACTCCCAGTAGCCTTTAATACGGCCTGTTATTCTCTATTCACGTGATCAGACACTTTGGCCGAGTTGGTCTAAGGCGTTCGACTCAAGCGATTTCCGGGATAAGAAGTTTTCCGTCCCGGGATAGTTTTCACAGCTTGAAGCGTGATTTCGAATCTCGATAGAGGCGTGGGTTCGAATCCCACAGGTGTCACTCACTTTTTTTTGTTGCTCTTTGCTCTTTTGGGGTAGTTGTGCTGACATGAACATTGGAATTGAGACTCCGGCATGACAAGCTTAAACAAATGCCAAGAGTTGGTTGCATCTGGTAAGCACCACCCTCCTCTCAAAGACGACATGTCAACAAAGTGGCTGAATGTGGGTCGAAGATTGTCATGGGAAAAAGGTAGCCCCCGGTACCACGAGGGTACGAGGGTACAAATGTGTTTCTCAAGCCGTTAATCCACTGAATAGTTGTATGCAGTAGGACCCACACAGCCGTATGATAGTTTGCCCCGCTCGAGGATGACCTGTAAGGGGCTAAACTCGATAGCGTGGCCCCACAATCGCGAAAATGTTTATTAGCGAAAAGCGACAAGTCAATTCCGTGGTGTTTTAGGCATGAGTTTTTTTATTATTATCAAAGTTACAAATTACACTAGCTTTCTAGAACGAACATGGTCCGAGCGTAAGAACAGGCACCGATCGTACCGCGCGAAGGTGAGGCTCAGACTTTTATCGATCGTTGTTCCAGAATCTGACGGCTTGAGGAGAACAAAGATCTTTTTGTTTTGTTTGTGGGCGCCACTTTCATTTTTCTTCTTCCACCATAATAGGGACATTTGCAATTTTCCATCCTTCGCATCTTCTTTTTTTTTTTCATAACACTATAGATTATGAGCACTAAACCGAAACGAGCTGCTTATAGCCATAGTGGCTGTAATAACTGCAAGCGGCTGCGGCAAAAATGCGACGAACAAAAACCCACCTGCTCTACATGTTTGGCAGGCAACCACGAATGTGTATATGTTCGTAATATTATCATGTGGTCGCCAGAGAAGAAAAAACGACGCCAAGCTGCCGCAAAGGCAAAAGCGAAGCGTCCAAGTCCAAAGATTGAGAATATCATCGCTAAACCGCCAGCTCCTGTATCTGCACCGGGGATTTTAGATGCAGTGTTGGATTTGAGCTGGCTGCAGCCGCCTATAGACGACCAGGCATACGCTCAACAGGCTACAGCAGCAGGCGCCGAGATAGAACAGGAAGACAATGGGTTTAGTTCAATTGATATGGACCTCTTGTCGGTACCGGATTCCAGCGGAATGTCATCACTTTCTCCAGTATCATCCTCGACTTCGTCAGCCAATTTCTCAGCTCCATCGCCAGAAAATGACCCATTCGAGTTTGATTTTGACTCGTTTGTGTCTGAACCGGAATATAGGGATGTTCCTGAACCAAGGGGATTCAAATCACCACAAACCGACCCTCCATCGCCATTGAAACCAGAAGTATTGGCAAATATGCCACGATGGACTGAACGAGACTCTACAGAATGGTGGCGGATCATGCAAGCTTATCGGCCGACTTCTTTCAACACTGAGCAGGACTTGCAGTTGTTTTTGGAATATGCATTTTTAAGAAGCAAATGTGGATTGAACTATCCATTCGGTATAGATGATTATAACCCATTATGGAGAAACATTAGAGAAATGACTGACCGGTTCAGTTTTTTGCGGTATGCGGTATGTTCCATCTCGGCGCTTATCCTCGAATTGCAGTGCAAATGTTCAGAATGGGCACCTTATCGACGCAAGTACATGGATTTGTGCATGCAAGCTCTAATCCAGTCAATCTCATCCTACCAGGGTAAGGCCGAAACTACAGCATTATTGGCTACGGTCATGATTTTGTTTTCAGAGAAAAGCGCCACGACTTCCGACAAATGGAGATTACACCTACGCGGCGCTTACGACTTGTTAAAATCGCGAATCAAATACACAAGCGAAGAATGGCAATCGGATGAATTGTTTGCAGTATTAAGAACATGGTTTTCAATGGCGGAAACTTATGCCTGGTTGTCATCTCCTGGCGGTGGCACCATTGAACCTGAAGATATTCAGATTATCGATTCAACTGACTATATCAGCTCCATCAATGCATTGGTAATCGACGGGTTTAATACATTCAAAGGCTTTGGTCAAGATTTAGTACCACATTTCACCACAGTGGTTGGAAAAGTATTCGCACAAAAGAATGGCCTACTACATCAAGACGACCGACAACTCCAGACAATGTTGACACAGATTGAAGCTATACAAACTCAACATTTCCAACTAGAACCAGTACCTCAGGAATCGGTGCGTGAATGTATGCGATATTCTCACCAAATCCATTGCCTGGCTCTGCGGCTTTATATTACCTATCAATTACAAGGGTTCCATATCAGCACGCCACCAGTGCAATCCATGGTGACACAAGCACTGGCCAAACTCTCCAGTATGCCAATGTTCAACACTTTAGGGGTTACAGTGCATTGGGCGACATTTACAATCGGGCGAGCGTGTATTAAAATCGAACAACGATCATTAATAGAGTCCAAACTAGATCAAATAATTGCAGTAGGTGCACATGTGGCGCGGAATTCGCGTCACCGACTGCATAGATATTGGGATACCTATGACGAGGATGAAATCGCTTCAGTCACTGCCGATATGGACTCTATCGCATTTTGACGAATCACAGTTTAGATAATTCAAACTTTATTTTTGCGTAAGCAATTTGCCAAAAGCTCCCAAGGCTGTCTAAAAACTCGCGCGCGTAAATTTCAGTCCACCATCATCACCCACCCGAAACAAGAAAAATTTCAACTGTTTCCCTTTTTTTTTTTTTTTTTTTTCCTGATCACCCCAATAAGTACACCTATACATCCTTTTTTTTTTTAAACCATTTGGTATTGCAACCATGAGTGAAAAGAACACAAGGTACGATAATACGTCTGTTCAGACCCCATACTAACAAACCCATAGAATCGCTATTGTCAATAGCGACAAGTGCAAACCAAAAAAGTGTCGACAAGAATGCAAAAAATCGTGTCCAGTAGTTCGAACAGGTAAGCTCTGTATCGAAGTCACCCCAACTTCCAAGATTGCTTTTATTTCAGAAACCTTGTGTATTGGGTGTGGTATCTGTCCAAAGAAGTGTCCATTCGGAGCCATTCATGTCATTAACCTTCCAACTAATTTGGAAAAGGAAGTTACGCATCGATATTCCGCCAACTCATTCAAGTTGCATCGATTACCAACTCCTAGACCTGGTCAAGTTTTGGGTCTGGTAGGGACCAACGGTATCGGTAAATCCACTGCATTGAAGATTCTGGCTGGTAAACAAAAGCCAAACTTGGGTAGATTTGATGATCCTCCAAGTTGGAATGAAATCCTGGTCCATTTTAGAGGGTCTGAATTGCAAAACTATTTCACCAAGGTTTTGGAAGACAATATCAAGGCTATTATCAAACCTCAATACGTTGATAATATTCCAAAGGCTATCAAGGGCCCAAAGAATCATGTTCATGAATTGTTGGTTCCTCAACCAGGTCGAGAAAAGGATTTTGAGAATATTAAACATGTCTTGCAGTTGAACGGTATTATGAAACGAGAAGTGGCCCAGCTATCTGGTGGTGAATTGCAACGATTCGCTATCGGCATGTCTTGTGTCCAAGCTGCTGATGTTTATATGTTTGATGAACCGTCATCGTATTTGGATGTCAAGCAGCGGTTGAATGCGGCTAATATCATTCGACAATTACTACATGATACAAACTATGTCATTGTAGTCGAGCACGATTTGTCCGTGTTGGATTACTTGTCTGATTTTGTGTGTATTTTGTACGGTATGGCATCTGTGTATGGTGTGGTTACACTACCAGCATCTGTTCGAGAAGGGATCAATATCTTTTTGGATGGTAACATTCCGTCTGAAAATTTGCGTTTCCGTACCGAATCGTTGCAATTCAGACTGACCGATGCAACTGATTTGATCCCATTGGATCAATCGCGGTCTTTTGAATACCCACGTATGACCAAGACTCTGGGTGATTTCTCAATTACTATCAAAAAGGGTTCTTTCACCGATTCTGAAATCGTCGTCATGATGGGTGAAAATGGTACAGGTAAGACCACATTTTGTCGATTAATGGCTGGGTTCACTACTCCAGATAATATCGAGAAGGGTCCAAAGTTGCTGGTTTCTATGAAACCTCAAAAGATTGCACCAAAGTTCCCAGGTACAGTTCGACAATTGTTTTTGAAGAAGATCAAGTCATCATTCTTGCATCCTCAATTCAACACTGATGTTATCAAACCATTGAGAATTGAAGACATTATTGATCAAGAAGTGCAGCACTTGTCTGGTGGTGAGTTGCAGCGAGTTGCTATTTGTTTGGCGCTTGGTCAGCCAGCCGATATTTACGTGATTGATGAACCTTCTGCTTATTTGGATTCTGAACAACGTATTATTTGTTCCAAGGTTATCCGACGGTTTATTTTGCATGCCAAGAAGACTGCGTTTGTTGTGGAGCACGATTTCATCATGGCAACTTATTTGGCTGATCGAGTTATTGTGTTCGAAGGTGAACCTTCGGTTAATGCATATGCTGGTACACCTGAATCCTTGTCTTCGGGTTGTAACCGGTTCTTGAAGAATCTAAATGTCACGTTTAGACGAGATCCAAATACTTTCCGTCCAAGAATCAACAAGCTCAACTCGCAAATGGATCAAGAACAGAAGAATAGTGGAAATTATTTCTTCTTGGAGTCTGTTGATGCGTAAAATGTAAAAGCATTGAAAAAAACAAACAATCTCACACACTAATTATTTAACCTCGTTCTTTTAGGGAATAAAACAAAAAAAGTTGTAATCTGGTATTTTAGAAAGAAAAAAAAAACATTTGATAAAAAAAGGAATATATACATACAGGTTTGTTGAGCCGCGCCGCGGGATACAGTCCCAAAACCACCACCCAATCAGAGTGGACAAATTTTTTACACTAACCACATTTCATCAACCACCAAACACGAAATGAGAAGTAAGTAGACCCCCTGGCGGGGTTTAAATTTGATCGAAGATATACTAACAGAGAAGACACTGAACACATCCGTCCAGAGCTCGTCTCGTTCGACGATATCGACTACAACGACCCAAAGCAGCTGCGTGCCGCGCAACAGTCGATGGTTCGTGAACAATGGATCCGAGTCGAAGCTCTCAAGGTTATGCGACATGCTTTGGAAAAGTGTTTCCAAACTCAAGGTTCCAACCAGTATGAAAACTGCAAGGATCTCGCAGGTATGTGCTGTGCTCCTCTGTGGAAATAATATGCTAATGAAACTAGAACGATACTTGGATATGCTTCCTAACCATAAAGTACAAGGATACTTGGCATACCAACGAAACGACCCTACAAAATAAAAATAATAAATGCCTTTACCTTCTTTTCTTATATTATTATGTATTAATTGAACTTCGATGTGGCATGTTTGACCCGTTTGCTGCGACGTCTGCGCATTTCTGTTGGTGAGGATTTGGAAGTTGGTTGAGATGGAGGATCGATATCTTCATAATCCTCTTCATGATCATCGGATTGTGGAGATGATGGACTTGGTGATTCAGGCTGTTCCTTCTCCTCTAGTTTCTCTAGTTCTTCTTGACTGATTTCCTCCTTTTCATCCGGTTTTCTCTTTTGTTTCCGCCCATTCTTTTGTCCACATTGAGGACAGATATATTCCGTATGCTCTGGCACTTGGCCTGGAGGCGCCAACCCGTTGTGGTTCTTACAGTGCTCACAAATCAATGCGTACCGTGCTTTAGGGCTGTATTCGTCCTCTCCAGCAATCAAATCAAGAACACGATCGTACCATTGCGGCTGATACGGTACTTGGTTAATAGCTTGTAATTGCGGAGGTGGCGGTTGCATAAGCGCTGGGTTTTGTACTGGTCCTTGCACTGGGGATGATCCATCGCCAGGCACTGGTGAGTTAAAAGTAAACTCTTTAGAAGCTCCTTCAGGTGGTACAAGATGTGATTCTTTTTGTTGTTGCTGTCGTTGCTGCTGCTGCTGCTGCTGTTGACGATCTGGTGTTTGTACACCTTTTCTTGGAGATGGATGAACGATTCGCGAACTGGCTGGCGAATCGAATCGATCCAACAATGCTTGAGTAGAATAGAAATTTGTTCGTTGTTTCAAATCCTCAATCTTTTTATCCTGTTCAGTTTGCAAACTCTTGAGTCGTTCATCGTTTGCGGTACTCAACCAGTTGAACCAGGATTGAATAACATATCGAACAATATATATTCTGCAAAAAATATTAGTAAACCTCAAATCTCTCTCTCGCTCTGATTCCAAAACTTACACCACAGGGACTCCTAATAACCCTCCCATATGCCGTGGATCTGTATACCGTTTCCCCACAAAACAAATCACGCTGTAAATGGCGTATACCAGCAACCCATACAAGGTTATAAATCCCTTGACGCGACGAAGTCTGAGGTTATACTTCAGTTGCTTTTGTTGGCAAGTTGCAATCCGCGAGGAAATATTGGCTAGCTCTTTTTCAAACGTTTCTGCATCGTTAGAATGCTTGAATGGCCACCACATTTGTTGTGTTCTGATGGTTGTATGATGTGGGTAATGTTTTTTTTTTTTTTTATTTTGACAGTGGCCGGCGCGGGAAGCGCCCGCGTTTAGTGTGTAATCAACTTATGAGCTTCAAGATGATGGTCGATCGGGATAGACAACCTCCATTAATTCCACGTAATGTTTGTTACTAAATGGAGTATACTCCATCATGAACCGCAGTAAAAAAGGCATTTGCAATTGAATAGGAGATTCCAAGTACTGCAAAATCATTCACGTAACAATTATACGCGCTCATTTTCGTTTGGCCGCATCTTTCTCGCGCGGCCACATAATCTCTGCAGGTGCAGGGCTTTTTTTGAAAGATATTCCGGACATTTTCGTTCCGGTTTTTATTTCTCAGCAGACAAATAGACAATATACTAATAATTCATCAATTGGTTAACAAAACTGCATGTATTTCCTAATATATTGAGCCCATCAACAATTCATCCCGATTGCTGTGTTGTTTTTGTTGTATTCAAAACGGAACATCCGGATCACAAAACCTTGATTTCTTTCATGGCCTGATCTCTTGTTCTCGTCAACGTTGCAGCAAACAAGCGGGAACAAAAGAGAAGCGGAAAGAAGGCGAAAATGAAAACCACGCAATAGGCGCAATAGGTTAAAAGCTCAGGGTGTTATAAAAAGTTAACCCTTTCCACCCTCCCTTTGTTTTCTCTCTCTCTCTTCTTTTTTTTTTTTTTTTCCCTTCCCTTCCTTCCATTCTATCGTTCATCGTTGAATTAATTTAACACAACAAACAATCAGTTAAAACAGAAAATGTCTCTTTCCAACAAATTGTCAATTAAAGATTTGAACTTGAAGGACAAGCGAGTCTTCATTCGAGTCGGTATGTTTCATTCTAAACCTCCTCCCCCAATTAACAGCAAACTAACTCATCCATCTCAGATTTCAATGTTCCATTGGACGGCAAGAAGATCACTAACAACCAGCGAATTGTCGCCGCTTTGCCATCCATCAAATACGCCAAAGAACAAGGTGCCAAGGCTATCATTCTTGCTTCTCACTTGGGCCGACCAAATGGCCAAGTCACTGAAAAGTACTCTTTGGCTCCAGTTGCTGAAGAATTGAACAGTTTGCTAAACACCAAGGTCGAATTCTTGAAGGACTGTGTTGGTCCTGAAGTCGAAAAGTCTGTCAACTCTGCATCTGATGGTCAAATCTTGTTGCTTGAAAACTTGCGATTCCATATTGAAGAAGAAGGATCTGCAAAGGATGCCGATGGTAAAAAGACCAAAGCTGACCCAGAAGCTGTCAAGAAATTCCGACAAGACTTGACCAACTTGTGTGATGTTTATGTTAACGATGCCTTTGGTACTGCCCACCGAGCTCACTCTTCTATGGTTGGTTTGGATGTCCCACAACGAGCTGCCGGTTTCTTGATGCAAAAGGAATTGGTCTACTTTGCCAAGGCTCTTGAAAACCCAACCCGACCATTTTTGGCTATTTTGGGTGGTGCCAAGGTTTCTGATAAGATTCAATTGATTGATAACTTGTTGACCAAGGTTGATATGTTGATCATTGGTGGTGGTATGTCTTTTACTTTCAAGAAGGTTGTTGAAGGTATCAAGATTGGTGATTCCTTGTTCGATGCTGAAGGTGCCAAGATTGTTGAAGGATTGGTCAAGAAGGCCAAGGCAAACAATGTCAAGTTGATTTTCCCAGTCGACTATATTACTGCTGACAAGTTTGACAAGAATGCTCAAGTTGGTGAAGCCAGTGACAGCACTGGTATTCCAGACGGCTGGCAAGGATTGGACTGTGGTCCAAAGTCTCTTGAATTGTACAAGAAAGCTATTGGTGAAGCCAAGACTATTGTTTGGAACGGTCCACCAGGTGTGTTTGAATTTGAAAACTTTGCCAATGGTACCAAGGAAACTATGAATGCTGTTGTCAAGGCTTCTAGCAGTGATGGTGCTACTGTTATTATTGGTGGTGGTGATACCGCTACTGTTGCCAAGAAATATGGTGTTGAAGACAAGTTGTCTCATGTTTCCACGGGTGGCGGTGCCTCTTTGGAATTGTTGGAAGGTAAGGAGTTGCCAGGTGTGACTGCTTTGTCTGAAAAGAAATAAAAAATAAAATTTCGATGTATTTAAGAAGATGAAATAAGTATTTAAGAAAATGACCAAGTTTTTTTGGATTAGTGATATCGAGTGCAATTGAATTATATATAGTTCACAAGCCGCACGGCTTTTTTTCTGTTTTTTTCCAGAAGTCAAAAAAAAAAAAAAAAAAAAAATATCTAGAAATAGACGTGCCGCTGCCTAGAATCGAACAAGGGTCTGCTCGGCCACAACGAGCTATACTAACCACTATACTACAACGGCTTTTTTTTTGCAAAATGTAGTCACGTGCGCGCGCGGCCCAGCAGAAACGGAGTTCCGATGCGGCGCTGCGGCGAGATTTCCAAACCAGGGGTTTGTTATGTGGGTTGGCATCGACTGGGGAATGCATATATACAAAAACGACGCGTCACGACAACAACATGGGTGTACAAGATAGCAATATGAAAACGAAGACGGCGACCGTCAGGGTGAGTGGCTATGGGAAACCCAAGCCGGAAGTCGAAGGGTATTTGACAGGACTGTTTAGAAAGTTTGCAGAAATAGACCCCCAGATCGTGCTAAACGCGGAGATCGACGCAAGAATAGCAAAGTTGGACTCCAAAATGGAAGCACTGGATGCAAAGGCAGAAAAAATGAAAAGCACGCTGGATAGACTAGGTATTCAGATAGAAGAGTCACAGGCTGAAGTGACGAGGAGCAGGTGATAAAAGAGAGTTGGAAATCGCCAAATTATATAATGTAATAATAAATAATAACCCCTAATTTTTCCCGCTACGTGTTTGTCAAATTCTTTTGGTTTTTCTCTAATAAAAATCCGGGACCCCTTTTACACTAACCCGTGGAATCGCACGGTCCATCTTCACCGGTGTCACTTTTTTTTCTTTAATCTCAATATCACCGTCGTCGTCGGCATGTTGACGTTTTTCATAGATCTTTGGCACCGGCGGTACACTGGTAAACGGATCCACTGGAGTATGCGGCGCGAGAAACGACGGTGGATGGAAGTTCGATGGGACCCATAACGAAGCATGTTGGGGAAAATCTGGACGCGGTGGTGGCGCTTGTTGGTTGACCGGAGTCGATGGGCTGTTTCGATGCGTCAAACAATAGATCAACCCAAACACCGCAACAATCATCCAACATGCCAGTAAAACAACTGAAATGTACAGTTCCAACTGCAATGACCTCTCGTAGATTTCAATCACTGAGCTTAAAGCCGACCCCATGATCTGAGCAGTCTGGTCACCAATCTTCTCGGGATCAAACTGAGACTGGGTGTCATTACCGTCGCCTGTCAAATAATCGTCGTCGATCCTCGGGAATGAGACCTTGGCATGGTCATGAACCCAAGTCAAGCCCTTTTCCGCCTTGTCCAACTTGGACCCAATCACACAATACACCACAGATGAAATCGGTTTGTACAACGGTGTCCCTTGAAACGTATCCTTTAGTGCCTTGTTCATGTGGTTTTCGAACCCAGTCAATGTATCGTTGACAGACGTGGTTGCCGTGGAGACCCATCCAAGAACATTGTCATTGACTCTGGATTCCTGCGTGGAAATAGCATCATTGGTACTATTCGTCCATTCAGTACCGTCAACCCGCATCGTGTCAGTAAGCGACGTGGTCATGTTTTGTACAGATGATTGCCAATGCGGTAACGCGTTCTTCACTTGAGCAAGAATGATATACTGTAACACCACAACGGCGATCCCGGATAATGCCAGCAGCAATATCAACAATGCCGGCTTGTAACAAACATAATCCACCCACCACCTTGCAAGAGTCTGGTAGTGCGGGTTGGCAAACCGATCGGCCGTGATTGTCTGTACTTTGACAGTCATGTGGTTATTCGCATCATGAATTGCCTCCATACGGTCCATACTAGCAGACACCATCTGCTTTTGTTCTTCAGCGCACTTCTTCATCCATCTCCAGCTTCGGATTTCACGGTATGCAACCGGAACACAAACCAAAGCCGCAACCACCACAAGCACAATGATCAAAATCTTGGTCACCTTCCCGATATTATCCTGTAAGTCATTGAAAAACTCATGGATACCCGGTTTACTTGAGCAAAACTTGACGGACTGTTTACCCGGAACTTTGATATGCTGCGCATCAAACTGCATCTCGGATTTCAACGTGTCATTCAACCTGCCCTTGAGCATATCAAACGGTCCACGGATCAACTCTTCAGTGGCATTTTTCACATCGTCATAATCCGGCAGGCTCTTCTCCAAATCGGTCAACTTCTCATTGACGCTTGCTGGGATGGTGAAATCCTTGAGTTTGTCAACCGACAAATCCACCTGTTTGAAATCATTGTCATGGTCAGCATCACCAGTGAAGAAATCTGCCACATCCTCTGCGGCGCCACCCACCGCATTAATCGCCGTGCTCAGCCCATTCAACCCTTTATCAATGTCCATGGTAATATCCGTCAAACTGTCATTCACAAAGCTGATAATCGATTCAGTGGCGTTGATTGCGGTACTGGCTGCTCCGTTGATAGTAGCAGTGGCGAGACATGCATAAGTACCAATCCACATTTCCAACGCGAAAATAATCAGATTCTCCACCCCGGTGATAATCAGCAGAATCGTACTGATCAAAGCAGCGACTGACGCGTCCATACTTTTTTCAAGAGCCTTGTTGGTGGTCTGTGCAAGGTAATGGGGCATAGACGCCGCACTGCTGGCCAAGTCCTCTGCAGAATTGCATGAACTTTTGGTATACTTTTCTGCAGATTTCAATGAAGACCCCAAAGAAGATTGGAACAATACAAGCTTCACAACAACCAAGATCAAGATAATGGTATACTGATTCAGCCATACTTGCGACAGTCGCGCCCTCAGCCCGATATAAGGCCGCACCGTGAATTCTGGATACGGCGGTGGTAATGATGAGGTTCGCAGATGTAAAATTCGCCGCATGATTTAATTCTGTTTTTTTTTTTTTTTCTTTGTGGTTCAGCAAAACGAAGCAGCCTATCCTGATCTATATAATAAAATGTCCTCATCAGTGAAACACGCTAAATCTTGCTAATACAATGAGGCTACCCTCCACCCAGCCACTATATGCACAGAAAGAACCTCATTTCAGCATTATGAAACATCACGAGAGACACTAGTTAGTGAAACCTGCTAATGACAAAAAGAGTCTGGTATTTTTAAAAAAGATATTTTTAAAGATAGTAGCTACAACGAAAGAATGTTAAACTCGTGAATACTCATACTCTACCGGAATTTTTGACGCGGTGTTGGCATAACCGTTCATTTCATTTCCATTCTCATCAAACTCCATCGCCCGACCATCCCCAAGTTCTAGCCGCTTTTCTGGCTCCTCAGAATTTGGTGCAAATGATTGTCGATTAACCGTGCCCACCTCTGCTGGTTCAGATCGTGTACCATTGGACCGATCTAATACCAAATAAACCCGATTCTCAACTTCAATAGGTGACGAATTAGTACCTTCCAATTCTTGGGGCAAATCGTTCTTTGTAACTTCTTTACCACTCTTAGCTGTTGACGAATCAGTCAACAACGGCCCAGGTTTCAGTTGTTTTGGCATTGGTGTTGGTCCGCGGGTTCCATTAGTATCTCCAAGACCCCATTGAGTAACCATAGACACAAATGCAGTAGCAAGCACCACATCTCTATCAACCTTTTTTGAATCAAACAACAACTCATAATCAAATCGAAATCTTCTCATCAATCTTGCCTTGGCGATTCTTTCTCGTTGTTCTTCATCACCACCACCTGGGTTAATAATTCTTTCAAGGTATCTTGTTGCCTGTGACCATTCATATACCGCCCCGTCATTAAGATAAAACTTGTGATTAAACACCATATCGGGGGATATACTTCGGTGTTGTAACCCCACCTTGTTATGAAAATCAACCGACCTTTCCATCAACCCAGCACGAATAGTAGCCACTTCTTTACGGTTTGGGTATCCAAGCATACTCCATACTGGAGACAGCTGAGTTTTCCTTTCAATAGTGTATACTTTGGTACCATCTTGGTTAAAAACATTCGCCAGACGGCGACGATCTGTTCTATCTCGTCGGATATACAAGGCACAAGGTTCATCAGTAAGCGGTATATGCTGAGCTGAAGCATTTCTAGAGAGTTGAAGTAGTGGCCGGATTCCAAGGTTATCTGCCAAAATTGACAAGATAGTAAGCGCGTAATTTGCAACGGTAACGTCCATGTTTTGGAGGGTATTAGATCAAAAGATAAGGCAAAGTTTCGTTTCGGTTATAAAGTTATCGAGAATATCACAGATACAATGGTTAGCCGGTATTGGTATTTGAGGCGTATAAGCGCTTTGGAGATGGTATATAGAGCAACAAAAAAAGAATTGGTGGTTAGGAAGGAGAGTTTGGGATAGGGGAAACCGGAAAAATATCCGCATGGGCGCCCCCAGTGGGCGGACAATGCCTAGCTTATAATTCGCGTCAAAGCAATGTATATAAGGTTCAAGACAATGTCCTATATATGCCGCCTGTAATATTACGAGAATATATCTTTGACCTTTGTTGACTTGAATTTTTTTCGTACCTTCCTCACGAAAAATATAAAAGGGTGGCGAAAATCCTAGTTTGCCTTTTTTTTCCCTTTCTTTCCATCAAAATCCTACATTATGAAGTTCTTGTATTTGATTATCGCTTTTGCTGCCATTGGTTCGTGTACCAAGCTTAAGATTAAGCGAGAAGGTATTCCATATATGGACGGTAGCGTGGTCAAAGTTTTTGACGGGCAATTAGTTTTCAACGATGATCATGCCAACAATTTTGACGTAAAGGTGAGCGATGGTCATTTGGTGGCCGTGAGTGATGGAAGTACTAAAGATATTGTGATTGATGAAAATACAAGGGCACTGAAAATTGTGGACAGAGGGAAGCAAAATGCTGACTGGAATATTAAAAGGGTTGACAAGAATGATGGAACAGGGATGCTCGAGATGAACCATGCATCTGAAGCTTGGGCTTGTGCTTATTTAAAGAGTGGCGTTTATATGCTCTACTGGTCAAAAGAGAGATTGAAGGATTGTATAGGTGGGCAAAAAATTGACTTGGTCTTGCAGTAAGCCTACCGTTCTTTATTATTATTAAATAGTTAGCACGTATTGAATGAGCGACAAATGTAAAACAAGCCGCACGTTCGCCCCCCTTACTTTTTTTGTGCAAGGCACAAGTCAAACCCGTGGTGAAGCTTTAGGATTGCAAAAAAAAAAAAAAAGAATGTTATATGATTAATTATTAAAAGGGTTTCCTGTATAACTCAGGAAAAGAAATATATATATATATCAATGTTAATCAGTGGGATATTATACTGGCGTTTGTACCGATTTTCGGTCAGGGGAGGAGTCGCTAACGTCTTGTGGGATGTCACTAAAAGCTGCATCTTGTGGCATGTCAGTAAAGACGTCACGTTCAAGTTGACGAGATTCCTCATTTTCAGCCTCTGTAACAGCTTGTGGATCTCGAGGCAGCATTGCAACAGTTTCATAAGCCCACAACGCTGACAGTAATAGCGCGGTTATACCCAACAGCCACGAAGTTCGCAGTTCAGCAAACGACAAACAGAGGATAATAATACCAGTTGGAATTCTTGGAATAATACGTGCCGATTTTGGCAGCAGCTTTGTCTTTGGAGGATCCATAGATTTATCCAAAACTGCAAGTAATGTAAGCGCAAACAACCCAGCACACAACCCACCAGTGAAAAAAAATTGCAAGGAATAAAAAGTTTCAAGTTCTTCCCCTCCTTCTTCAGCACGTTTCATAAAAACTGGTCCCATGTACCGAGTCGCATGAGAAACTGCTCGTTCTGCGATACTAGCGCCCTCACCCGTTGTTGTATGCTCTTCTGGATGCTTCTTGGTAGTTTCCAACTCTTTCTCTGTCATTTCACCCATAGAATGCGCAGCTAGCAAAACCGACGCGATCAAAACCAAATGGCCATACATCCAGATTAGCGCAGTGTGAACGTTACGTCTCATCGCGTGGATAGCCTTTTGAGAGCCCTCACCGTTAAAGTAGAACCAGTTCAAGCAGTAAGCAATAATCAACACAGAAATAGCTCTTGCCAAACGCAGATTAAACCCGTAGCTGGCCGGTGCAGTACTAACAATACCATACAAGGCTTCGCCAAGAGCGATAATATAGAACGCTGCAAACCGTTCAACTTCATGTTCAATATTAACAGCGGTAGAATGCTCAACACCAAGGATCTTTTTGAAAGCTGGGTGGACTGTCATACAAAACGCAATGTTCTCCAACGCGATACAAACCCATGCTGCGGCGATCTTACCACCAACAGTTGGAGACCAAATCACTGCCAACCAAATAGCACTAATGCATACTACCATGATGAAATACGCGCGCATTTGCTTCCTGTGCTCTTTGATGAAAAATGTATATATAAAAATCATGCCGATTGTCGATAATCTAGCGATAATATACGTTCCAACCACCATCCCAGCTTGACTGGTCGATTCCAAAACTGAATCCGCATTATTTGCGTATACCACCAGCAAGATCAAAATCCATAACACAAATGCCTTTTGAACCAAGTCATTGTTGTAGTAATAGTTCATGAAATCTCGAAGATCGCACCAGATCTGCCATGCTGGTAGAAACAGTAGAATATACTTTAGCAGCGATTTCCCAGTAGCTTCAGATGTGGCTACCGCTGCTAAGTTGGCAACAATTCCGACATATAACAAATCCAAGAACAATTCAAAGGCGCTACTCGTCCGTTCCTGTCGAGTTCGATAGAGTTTTCCGTTGTGGAAATAGTTCAAAGCATGGGGTCTTGTGAATAGAGTGTTTGATGTAGGATGGTCGATAAACTCGAAGTTGACCGGTCCGTATTTTTGTACGAACTCACTTTCCTCGGCCATTTGTACCTTGATAATTCCTCTGACTCTTTTATATAATCGTATGTATATCAGCGTGGAGGAGTTGTAAAAAAAATTAAGAATTTAAAGTACTGCAGGGCTGGCCATTGTCAAAACAATTTTAACGCGTGCGCACAATAAGACCTGCAGGGTTTCTAGAAACAAAAGATTGCTTTCAGATTAAAAAAGCCAAGCGTCCCGGCGGCAGTTCCGATGGACCAGGATTCTATTTTTCTTGTTTTCGAAATAAGGAAGGAGTGGATAAATTTGGCTTGTTTCTTTTTTTGATGGTGAAACTGGGATATGGTCTTCGGGTCAGTTTAGGTGGCCCTAAAGGCAATCCGGGCAGATTAACAGGCACAGGAAAAGCAATGAAAGCCTCGGAACAAATTCGACCCCTCGATATTGTTTGAAACAAGGAGGATCTGGTGCGGCAATGTACATCGGTGATGATGGGATACATCTATGAAGTGTGGTTCAAAAACGGAAAAGCAAATTACATTGTAGATTCAAAGATCTGGAATCGAGCACGCTAAAAAGGATTCCGAAGCAGCAGGCCAGGTTACCGATCTCTAATTGAAGGTTGAACTAGGACTGAAGGCCATTGGAACATGAGAGATAGCAGCAGCCATGAAGAAAGATTGACACTCATACTAGAAAGACGCAGGAACTCCACAAGCTTTTTCATTTAATGGAAATTGTACAGGGTTGACTGTGTGAACGAACCCTGGATTCTGGGTTAATAGTAAGCAGTCCATATTATACAGTAAGAATGTTTCAAAGTTTTCTCCAGACCTTATATAAACCATATGTCTTCTTTTGGATAAGCAAAGTAGTAAATTTTGGTAAACGATTCGCTAGGCCAATGACCATAGTTTGGTAAGGTATGACAATGCTTAATTGTTTTAGTTTGAGTTTAATCATGATTAGAGTCTCGGTTTTTCGTCCATAGACCAGAGAGGCCATGGTCCAAGAATTTATATCCTAATATCCAGATTTATATTTCTATACTATTCAAAACTCATCCAGGGACGGAAGTTCTGTAATTTTGGTTTTGAGCCCTCTTTTATTTTTTTTTAATTTTTTTTTTTTTTCAATATAAACTATAAAAAAGATATTACAGCCGCATTTTTATTTTTTTTTATTTTTCACAATATATTAAAATATAAAAAAGATATTACATAAAAACATAAT
Source organism: Blastobotrys apis (assembly GCA_030557665.1). Taxonomy (NCBI): domain Eukaryota; kingdom Fungi; phylum Ascomycota; class Dipodascomycetes; order Dipodascales; family Trichomonascaceae; genus Blastobotrys; species Blastobotrys apis. The sequence goes on from JAKTPN010000225.1 coordinate 448,032, forward strand.
TCAATCCTATACCCATTACCTTAATATCTGCGAGCTCTGTAAAAGAACAATTGGCTTACCACTTGAGATAATGGTATCAGTGACATTGTCCAATTGTATACGCTAGTACAAAGTTTCAGATGATTTTTGCAATCATTTTAGTTAAAGAAGTCTCTAGCCTTTGGCCAAAAGCCGCAGTTTGAGCGGCTCAAACATCTGGGTTGACAGATTCGTCAAAACGATTTCCAGATTTAAGGCACTATGGCCGAGCGGTTAAGGCGAAAGATTAGAAATCTTTTGGGATTCTCCCGCGCAGGTTCGAGTCCTGCTGGTGTCGACATTATTTTTTTGCTGCTATAGGATAAAATTCGAAAAATTTATTGAATAATATTTTGACTATATGACTAGCTAAATATAACTTGTAGAGTGATGAGAAGTGGGAGCCATTTTCCGTCACTGTGCGCGCAAGCCTAGGTAGGATATTCGGATATTCCAAATCTTTGGGAGAGATCGCGTGGGCGGTGGCAGCTTTAACACAACATTCCGCCTCTTTCACTAGACCATCAAACCCCCCGGTTGGTTTTCACTTGTATCAATGGGTGCAACAGATTCCAAGCTAAAGTTCAAGAATCATATCTTCAGGCTTTTTGAAGATTCTGATATCCATGCCGACGATGAGTATTGGGTCAAGGTATGTCAGGGTTTATTTGTAGGAAGCTAACAGGTCTATTACAGTTTTGGCAGCAACCAGAATCTGCAAGCGACATTTTTACATTGTTAACAGTATCAGATATTCGAAATACAAGAGACCTACATATCGAGAATCTGGAAACGTTATTATTGGCGGTTACATCTCGATTGTTTTATTTGTACAACCACGCATCGTTTCCAAGCCCGACGTACCCAGCGAATGAGTTGCTCAATTGTATCCGGTTATTAACGAGAATTATTCCGTTTATATATGAAAAATCAGATGAGCGGATGCGACAATGGGAAGGCCAGTTTTTCTGGGGTAAACGACGTGTAAGAATAGAGGTTGACCAGCCGCTGGCTGAGGGGGAAGAACCACAGTTCGAGGAAGCGCCGGCTTTGGCGGAACGTTTGGTGGATACGGGATTAAGTCTGCTCTTTTACTCAGGATTGACAGTTCCGAAATATGGTCATGATAAGGTGTTGTATTCGATCTGGGAGACTGGTGTCGGTTGTAGTACTCCAATGGTCACGACACATGAAATGCAAGCGAATCGGATTGAGATTTTGAGGTTTTTGCTGGCGTTATTTTCAGATTGTTTGTATGATGGGCCAAATGCGTTGGCAACGGAGGGCTCTCGGTATTTGACTTATGCGGTAACTCGACCTAATAAGCGAGAAACGATGGCAATTCTGTGTTCATTGTTGAATATGACCCTCAAGTATTATCCAGGGTGGAAAGTTCCGTATGACCATATGATTATTTCAGACAGACACCGACAATTGGTCACTTATTCATTGCAGTTGCTGGAGCTCCTTTTGGTATATCTGGTACCTAATAGTGCCGTGAAGGATCCACGAACAGATAAAAATTGGTATAGACATTATCTGTCCAAAATTCATCGCATCCAAGATTTGCAGTTTGTTGCAGATTCATTGGCAAAATTGTTGACTCAACCAATCCAGGCTTCTACGTCGTATCTACCAGGCAGTCGACGAGAGATTGAGTGGGTTTGCGAATTGACAATGCTGTTTTGGGATTTGATTCAATGCAACAAGAAATTCAAGGCTTATTTGATTTCCTCCAACAGGGTCCATGATTTTACAGTCTTGTTGCAGTACTATATCCATGAAAAGCGTGTGGATAATAGCAAAAAGGGGTTTGTGCGGCTGTGTGCATATGTCTTGTTGTACTTGTCATCAGACGAGGACTATGCCAAATCTCTGAGCAAGCGGTTCGAGGGCCAGAATGCATTACCAAACGCGATAAAATTGCCAGTTTTTAACGGTACCTATGCCGATTATTTGATCATTCAATTGGTAAAGAGCATCACCACTAGTGGCGATAGTCTGGACTATCTGGTGGCAACTTTACTCGACGTGATTTTCAACATTTCGCCATACGTTGTGCATATTTCATATCTTGCATCATCAAGTCTTTTGCATCTATTCAATACATTGTCCTCACCGTCGTTCTTCTTGGCGAACGAACGCAACCAATACATTTTGGGTACCTTGTTGCAGACTTTTAGCTTGCTTGTGGATTGCAATTTCCATTCCAATAGTAACTTGGTGTTTGCATTGCTGAGAAGCGTCAAGTCACTTCATGGATTGAAGCGCCAGATCCAAACGCAGGTCAATGGCAACAGTATTGATGATGAGTTTGCTATTGATGACGAAGAGTCAAAGTCAAAAGCAAAGGGGAAGCGAAAGGTTACTGAGGAAGAAGATTCTGAGCCAGAGCCAGAACAAGGAAACGCGGTTCATAGGTTGTCTGAGATCTGGGCTATTCTTGATCCATTGTTGATCAAGATCGACGCTGTCAAAGACACGATCGAGTTCCCTGATAACCCTCACCACCAAGGCTCGTATGAGCCTCATACCGTAATTGAGAGTATTGGCCGGCTGTCGCACTTACGAGGAGTGACCAGCCTCGAGGCGCATTTCCCTACCCCGGATCAATTCGAACCTATCAGTTTCTACTGGAATCCTAGCTCACTTGGATGGTATGAAAGTGTGTTGTGGGGAAGCATTTATCAACATGAACATGACGTTGGTGCTCCGTCTTCTATTACAGATGCGGCGGCGGCGGGGATTGTCAACCACAATGCTGCATCAAATGTTGGTGTATGGAATGGTACTGATATCAAGTTGTTTAGACTGCAAGAAGTGGCGCCAAGTGGACCATCATTTTTGAAACCAAAAGGTGCAGTGGACGCATTGGCGGATACAATGATCCAGAAGTTTGGACAGTTCAGAAACCGAAATGAATAAATAATAATCCAAAAAAAAAAAAAAACCCAAACAAAAAAAGAAGCATTAATAGTCATGAAATTTTAATATATAAAATATATGTTTTACCGTCGTTTTGGTTGTACAAGTTCAAACCCGTCATCGTCCACAACTGGTCCTAGTTTTTCCTTTGGTTCTGATGAACCTTCATCTTCTTCATCCTGATCATCTTCTTCATCATCTTTGCCATCTTCATCTTTTGGTTTGACAACTTGAGGCTTCACCAACCCTTGTTTCTTCTTTTCTTCATTCTCTTGATGAGCTTTATACATTTCATCGATTGGCGCAAAGTCACCATCTGCTACTTGCTGGTAAACCTTAACAATCAACTGAGCGACCGGCTCAGCTGATCCGTCTTCCACACTAGTATCAAATTCGTCTTCCATAACATTCAACATGAATTCTTCTATATAAGCCACGTCGATACTTGGTTGCTCGAACAGCTCAACCACGGAACTAACTAACCATTGTCGTTTTTCCTCGGAATCAGATCCTCCCCAGCAGGAATCCACTGCAGTCGTTAGTGTGCTCCATGAGTAAATCGCCATGCATACACCCAGACTAAAATAGTTTTGTTTCTTTTCATCTGGGAATAGCAGGCTACCAGCGTCAGTTTCGAGTGTGAATGTGTCTTGGCTCATATTTATTAGATGTGGTGAAAAGAAAACTGCCGCACAAGAATTTTTTGTAGTGAAAAAAAATATATAAAAAATTCTGGCCGACCCCGACCGGGTTACTGCGCGGCTGACCCTTAGAAACGCAAGGTCGTTGAAGTTAAAAGATAGATGGACCATATAAACCAACTTTTTGTATAATAACAGACGTTTGAATTCTTTATCTATGTGCCCAGATAAAGCATTTGCTTTGCTGATACAAATTTTGTTCTGCTTTTGCCGCCGCGTGCGGCGAAGAGAACCAGTTTTTGTGGTATATGCAATCAACATACCACTGAAGGGCCATCCCGCAAATACGCATCAACTAGGCCAAACTTAAATATTCGAAAAAGTCGTTGAATCAACTCTCAATCTTATATAACCTGTTCTACAGAATTCATCCACTCAGCGTTCAGCTAATTGTACAAACTAATTTCCACATCCGGGTAACAGCATCCATACTGTCTCAACTGTGCAGCAAACTCCCAAAAAGCGTCTCGGGACGCACGTATGTACGTCGCGCGGGAATCCTTTTTTTTAAAAAAAAGACGCCGCTTCACGGAAAAGAAAAAAACATTTGACAGAAGACTGCGTGCGCTCCACTCTCTAATTTGCCTTTTTACTTTTATAAAACGTTTTGGCAAGACCACAATCTGATCTTGCATTTTCGACAACAAGAATTTATAGCACAAAGACAATCTGGTGAATGACATTTAGGAAATTAAAATAAGGATGGGCCGAAAACAACAACAACAGCAGCAGCAGCAGGCACAACAACCTACTGAATCAACTTCAAACACGTCGGCGTCTGAAGATTCACAACCACAATTATCACAACAACAAGTGGACAACTCCAAGAAACTCGAAAATGCAATCAAAGCGTTCCAAGAAAAGCGACCTCTACCGGAAATCGACTACACAGTTTATGAGAGCAGCGAAGGTAACAAGACCTCCACTGTGGAACGAGTAGTGAAAACTGTACAGGCACCAGCATGGAAGACTCCAACAGATGAGGAGTTTTATGACCCAAACGATCCAACAAAGCCTAACTTGGAGTTTTTGAAAAATCATTTATTTCGAGAGGGCCGGCTAACTGAAGAACAAACATTGTTCATTATTAATGGTACTACAGAGATTTTGAAGTCAGAACCAACATTGTTGGACGTTGATGCACCTGTAACTGTTTGTGGCGATGTTCATGGACAGTATTACGATCTGATGAAGTTGTTTGAAGTAGGAGGAGATCCAGCTAATACCCGATATTTGTTTTTGGGTGACTATGTCGACAGAGGATATTTTTCGATCGAATGTGTCTTGTACCTGTGGTCTTTGAAGATGTGGTACCCTAACTCGGTGTTTTTGTTGAGAGGTAATCACGAATGCAGACATTTGACAGATTATTTTACATTCAAATTGGAATGCAAGCACAAGTATAATTTGAAGATTTATGATGCTTGTTGTGATTCATTCTGTGCATTGCCACTCGCGGCTATTATGAACAAGCAATTTTTGTGTGTTCATGGTGGGTTATCTCCAGAATTGCATACGCTAGATGATTTGAGAAATCTAGATCGATTCAGAGAACCTCCTACGCATGGGTTGATGTGTGATTTATTATGGGCAGATCCAGTTGAAGATTTTGGAAGAGAGCGGACAACAGAACATTTTACTCATAATCATGTCCGCGGATGTTCATTTTTCTATTCATATGCTGCGGCTTGTAGCTTTTTGGATAAAAACAACTTGTTGTCAATCATCCGAGCTCATGAAGCACAGGATGCTGGTTACAGAACATATCGAAAGACAAAAGCTACTGGATTCCCTAGTGTAATGACCATTTTCTCAGCTCCAAACTACCTGGATTTTTACAACAACAAGGCGGCAGTTTTGAAGTATGAAAACAATATTTTGAACATTCGACAGTTCAACTGTTCACCTCATCCATACTGGTTGCCTAATTTTATGGATGTGTTCACTTGGTCTTTGCCGTTTGTTGGTGAAAAGATTACTGACATGTTGATTGCCATTTTGAATATCTGTACTAAGGAAGAACTTGAAGAGGATACTCTGGGTAGATCATCAACTTCGTCATCTCAACCAGCTACTCCTGCCGAATCTAGTACTAGCTCAGCTGATGATTTGGACGCACGACGTGATGTGTTGAAAAACAAAATTATGGCAATTGGACGGTTGTCTCGAATGTTCCAAGTACTACGGCAGGAGTCGGAGTCTGTTTCTGAACTCAAGGCTGCATCTGGAGGTAAGTTGCCAACTGGTGCGTTGATGCTTGGTAGTGAAGGGCTGAAACAGGCTATCAGTACGTTTGAAGAAGCTCGTCGAGTGGATTTGGTTAATGAACAGTTGCCTCCAACCGCAGAGCAAGTTGCTGAATCTGAAGGACGGACGAAGAAGGCTGCTATGGATAAGGCGATGAATGAAGCTGACCGTGATCCACGAATGCAGAAGCTTGCCCGTCGGTTGAGCAGGGGTTAATTGGAGGAGAACAAAAAAAAAAAAAAGTCTATTTGAAACGTTATATATATGAACATTAAAAAAAAAAAAAGCATTACTCTTTGATTTAAACTGCTTGAAACACTTTGTGTACATTATGACTGGCGATATTGTGCACGCATGCCTGGTTCCAGAAGAGTGGACTGTCGTTGCATTTGACTGTGTTTTTTAAACATGATAATTCATTTCATTTTAAATGCCGAATGCCGATCGTTGCCGTTTTCGGATATTCTGGAAAGAATGCACATTCCGTTGTTGGTATATTTGGTCAATGCTCTTACCACTAATGACATATATATTGTACGTCCAAGAACTGAGGTTCGACTTGGTAACCAGTGCGTGTCTGAGTTTTTAATAAACGGACGATTTGTGCAGAAAGAGAGCGTTAGGTGAAACTTCCAAAAAAGATACGATAGGAGGTTCTGTACTTGATCAGAGCGAAGGTTTAATTACTATATACACCTTTTTAAACAAAGAGATCTTAATAGCGAACGTGACGCGATAGACCACGTTGGCCAGACAGATCTTGATACGAATATATGGCAAAATAGGCAGTAGGGCGTCATTACATATGGTGGATCGACATTCTAGATAGAGGGCTAGCAGCTGGGGCGGGGCTTGCCGCGATCGAGGCCGCGCGATGTTTATATTCCCGCCGCAAGAATGTAGAGCCGCATGCATCCATTGAAATGGGTTACCGAACTTACAACTTGCACCACACGCTTGACCTTCTGTTTTATTGTTGGTTCCTCAAGAGTATATATATATATGAAACGCGTACCATTTTTCAACCCGCTCTTTGGACTTATCCACTTTTTTGTGTACCCAGAAGTCAAAATATCACGATTTTAAACTTGTAATAAACCAGACCGACACGCACAAAACAACAACAAAAAATGTCACACGCCGAAGGGCCGTTCGAGGTCCTGGTTATAGTGGCAACAAGCTTATCAGGGCTTTTGATGCTTGGTTTAATAGCATTTGCGATCGGATTTTTTGTAATACGCAAAAAACGAACGAAAAGTTATCAGTCAACTGATATTGAAAAGGTATCAGAAGTACAACGGACATCACATCCTTCGTTTTTCCCTGCCGACCCATTTGCAGATATAGACTCGGGTGTATCATCATTCTCCAGCAGCAAACACGTCAACGCTACAAATGTCGTTTACCACGAGACTCCTCAACCAGTGGCAATAACCGATACATCCATGCAATGGACAACGACATTATTAAATACAGGCCCGCAAAATTTATTACATGTCGGTACAGACGTGTCAGATAGTGATGACTCTTCCGACAATATGCCAAGTAAAGTTATCATACAAGATGAAGTTGCAAACCATACTACAACAGTTACAGAAAACAGTGAGGCGACTGCAGGCAGTTCGCCATTCGAATTGGTGTATGATGAACATAGTAATGACGAGAACGACTTGTCACCGATAACATCACCAGAAACCAGCAAGTCACATCACGATATATCAATAACCAGTGGGTCCAGTAAACATAGTGGGAACAACAGCAAATACCTTCGTGTCAAACTTCCATTGCATGATGATGATATACTTTACGACATGAGCGAGAATTCAATGAACGATCTGCTGCCGTTTATCAAGCCGCACTCATCGGCGGCGATACGGGCTCCAGATCCAGTGGCGACCTTGCAGCGCAAGAGTAGTATTGCAATACGTGGGTCAGTGCCACCACCGATGATAGGAGAATTGAGGATGAGCAGATCAATAACCGGTGTTGCAATCACCGCACATGCGGCGACTCCAAGTGAGGTTGACATGAAAATAATTCGCGACAATTCAAAGTACGATCTCACGCTGGATTTGTTGTCCGATTATGTTTAGTGAGGTTTTATGACTTATAAATTATTATTTTTTAACGAAGGTTCCGAAGTGTTTGTATTATTTATGTGTAACAGTAGTATTGCTAATTTATTATTCTTTTTAATTTGTTCGTCGCCATTTCATAGCATCTTCCTCGACATTAGTATCCGCCATAGCTTCTTCATTGTCGTCATCTTCCTCTTCATCACGACCGCGTCTAACACCAATTCGAACAGATTGGTCTTCCATTTCGACTTCGATAGCCGCTGGGTCGCCGTCACCGTCGTCCACATTTTCAAATTCTATGTCGTCTGCTTCACCCCGTTGTAAACTTTCCGCTGTAATCCACGGTCCCAAAGCTTCTGAACTGTCAATACTTGTGTCCGCCATCTGCATTTCTTGTCCACCTTCTTCATTGTCATCAGGATCAGGATGCAAACTCGAACAATCGCTAAGAGCTTTGTAAAATGGTTGTAACGTTGACGGGTCTTGAGGCACAACTGTAACTTCCACCATCCCAGATTCCTCATCATCGTCTGATCCTGCTTCAACAATTGCCGATTCTATTTGGAAATACATTGACGGCGTGCTGCTTTGAATTGCATGTAACGTTACGCATTGGTACGGTACTGACAGCCCTGTTGATAGATCTTGAAACCAAAAGATCATTTCACTAGATCAGGGTTAGTTTTCTCTCCCTTAACATTACGGAATGTCATACGATGATGTAACGTAAACATCTACAGACGTGTTTTCGGTTGTATCAATGCCTGTGAGTAATGGTCTTGAGCTAACGAATGAAGCCTGGGTTGATTTGTGGTACAGTACTGGATCTTCGTCCAATGAAAAGGTCGCCGGCGTCGATGCTTGGTGCTGTGCCAATGGAATGAATTCTGAATCCGTTGGGGCAAATTGTAGCACGGATATTGATTGGAATGCCATTGTTCGTTGCCAGGTTAGTATAAAAGAAGAGGTAAGAGAGGGTTTTTGAAAGACCTCATTTCGATTGTCCAAAACCTCCCAGCGCCGATTTTCGCTCCACCTCAACGCGAATCGCCAAGGTTGGTACGAAACAAAGACAAAAAGTGAGTTCTTCCAACAGATGAGAAATCAAAAATAAAATTAATATTGCACCAAACACCCAGCTGTAGAGTGTCTACAAAACTTCGACAAAAAAGAGCAAAAAATATAGTGACACCTGTGGGATTCGAACCCACGCCTCTGTCGAGATTCGAAATCACGCTTCATAGTGTGAAAGCTTACGCTTGAGTCGAACGCCTTAGACCAACTCGGCCAAAGTGTCGTATTTGTGATATGTAGGGGTTTCGTTCGAGTTCGGGTTCAGGTTCGGTGTGCGGCTCGTCCAGAAGGGCACACAAGAGTAGTTCGTAATCTAGTTCGAAGTGAATCGGTCTGTGTAAAGAATAGAAAAAGATGTATTGTTATCCCAATGTCTGTTGGTCCTTGTAACTATATGTTAAGTGGTACTATATTTATAGTAAGATAGTAGAGGAGCTGTACAGTGGCTGTACAATGGCAGTACAGTGGCTGTACAGATGGCAGTGTCCGTTACTCGGACCTCCTTACCCGTCGTCCCGGGTTATGTGGTTGATGAGGCTTAGGTTGAGAGACCGGTCGAAGTGGTTCTCTTACATGATATGTAACGGATCAACTCGAGAGTGCTCAGTTCTGAGACGAGCCGCAGAAGGCGGGCGCCTCGTGACAAGAAGCCAGCGCAAGGAAGTCACGTCAGAGTTTCCAGCAGAGACTATTAGTACCAGAATGTTTGAAGCAGAATGTCTGAAGCAGAATGTCTGAAGCAGAATATCTGAAGCAGAATGTCTGAAGCAGAATGTTTGAAGAAGACGTTTGAGATTAGGGTTTAGAACATTATAAGAAGAAGTTTGTATCATGAGAATAGTTATAAAAAGGAGCAATGTTCCGAGGGAATACTAGGCAAGCAATATTTATTGGGCCGAACGGATCTTGTGCTACCTTCATCGTTGTTCACTTGTAGTCTTCACGTTGTTATATCTACATTACTATATTACTCTTCCACATTGAGCCGCAGGACTGATCCATATCTACGATCGTTCTGTTACATGATATGTTTTTTGAGATTTCGTAGAAACCCAGTCTAGTCGGAGGTCCGATCGGCCGTGCGGCGCATGTTTTGACACGTTATTATTTCTATAATAAAGCGCTGAAACGGCTAGCAAAGGGTCAGAGACTTTACAGAATATGATAATTGTCAATAGGAATAGGGCATGTGGAAGGTACCTAAAAAGCGATATACTGATAATTATGTGCGTCATATCCTCGATTCTGCTCTACAGGTACTTGTATGTCGTTGTTGATGAGCATAGAAATAGCATGGTTTACATAGGGTTCGTAGGTGTATCCCCGGCGGTATGTAAGGCGACTTTTTCTCGTCTTTTCCAATATCGTATATACTTCGAAACGGCCTCAAGCCCGATGCCACCAGAAACACACGCGAAATTTTGTGCAGTTTTAATGCCTTTTTGTAAGCTAAACTGCTCTTTTTATCAAACCCATGTAGAGAGACAGACTGCGAGCATCATGTTTCGCCCGTATTCAGCGGGTTCGATAACTGACCAACGCCGCACACTCGCCGCAAGCGGCGCTTTGTTTACCGATACTTAGCGGACCAGTACCTAAATATCCATAGCGAAAGTGAAAACAGGGAAAAATGGCTATCCTATCTTTATATTTGTAACCTCATCAGGTCAAGACACCAAGGTATGCGTGCGGCGTATCGCACCCATGCATCGGTACAAGTAGGTTTCCATGAGATCACTGCAACGTCCAATAGCAATTTACAAAGACAAAACCTAAATGGGAAATACACAAGTGGCCGTGTCATAAGTTTGTATTGTAGATTCTTATGTAGCGGCGAGGCGCAGATATTATGTACACGCGACGCGCATATCCCTCGGCGGTGATATGCGGCTAATACGGATTCCAGCAGATTGTCAAAAGCTCTAGAGCTCGATAAGACCACAAATTAGTATATCTTTCTCACTAGTATACTCGGGATAATAAATATATTATAATAATGAATGAAAATAAAACCACTTACAACCATACTTCGCCCCTTCTCTCCTCCCTCACAGTCATCTAAACCGGTGGCGGTTTCTTTTTCAAAGCAGCAAGGTCAGAGTTAACCTCATCCTGTTTCAACCCTGTCAGGGATTTCACCGCCCGAGCATTTCTCGCCGTGGACACCTTTGCAGTGCTTTCCTTTGCGTCTGAGGACAACTCTATATCGCTAAAGAAAGCATTCCAATCACCGGCACCAGCGCCACGGCCACCAGACACTGCTCGGCCAACAACTTCCTTGTACCCGTTCGCACTGCTATTGCCCCGTCGTTCGGAACTATCAGAACCGGATCCTTGCGTGTAATTTACGTGTTTCCCATTATCTCTCTTTCGTAGTTTTGCTTGCCGTCCCCGTGCTCCACCTCCACTTGCACCATTCCCATTGAGTAACCCCACACCAAGGTCCAAAGTGCCATCACCCGAAATTTCCAAAAACGACTTGTCTTGTTTGAAATTCTTGTTCCAATTCTGCAAAGCAGTAAACAACTTTGTTGACATATTTTCATTAGCTTGCTGGTGGTAGCGATCGATTCCTTGTGTATCCTCCTGGTGGTTCTTGCGTGAGCGCTCCAGCAAAAATTTCTGATACAGGTTGAGCCGCACCAATTCGTAATCCCGATGCTCTTCCAAATCCTTCAGCTGTTCCAAGTATTCAGCATCTGTACCATCGACAAGTTGTTTCAGCCTTTGGTAAAGCTGTTCCGACTGGATTTGGTACTGCTTTTCGCGATCGTTGTCAAAGTATTCAACAGTCGCTTGGTACTTTTCTGCAACGTGCTGTCGTCGTTTCATAACTTTGGACGCCCCGTTAGTATCATCAGTTGACGGTTTCCTATTGTTCAAAGGTTTTCCTTTCTGCTGTTTTGGAGGTTTTGCTTGCGGCATGTTTGATATTTTTGCTTGACCTTTTTTCTTTGCGTATGTATTGTTGTGCAGAAGAAAAATGGAGAAAGTTATAGAGTAAAGAATGAAAAGAAAAAATCAACAGAAAAACAAAAAAAAAAAACAAAAAAAACCCCAGAAACCCCAATCAAAGAATAACCCAGCCCTCTTTGTTTCTAAGCTTTATTCAGATGCAGATAAAAACGATGATATCGACTTGAAAAAGTATCCCACTTATTCAGAATAGAGTCCTTAAGGATTAGATAATGTGAGGATACCCCACTGTTCTCAATATAGTGAAATAGCAATAAGCTTTATGACCTATTTTATCTCTCCCTGAGGTCCTCGATGGTTATCATAAAAACAAGAAGCAAGACAAAAAACAACCTGCTAAAGTAATCAGATATTAATTCTGCAGGGCAAGAGTCTATTTTTCTCTTCGCGCAAAAGAAAAGAAAATCGATCAACGAACACCAGATTAGTGTGCCTTTTTCTTTTTAATATTTTGGCAAAAGCAAATCAATGACAAGTGTACAATACCCAAAGTAACCCAGAATATAAAAGCCACCGAGATATGGAAAGCACAAGCCCTTCGTTTTAAATCCAGTCCTGGAAGTGAGAGAGGAAGCAGATGGTCGGCCGAATCCACCCGCCAGAGTGTTTAACGTTTCGCATCCCTTTTCCACCGTGCTGATATATACGCGCGGCGCCACACTTATATAGGATTCTACCCGCTAAAAAACTCAAGAGCTACATTCTTTCATTTCTAATATACAATGATAATTCCAATTGGATCCAAAATAGCTGCTTCTATTTTATCATTTTATATATATATAAATAAGATAAAGCTATTTCCAAACGCTGGCACTTTCGACGCCCTTGGATTTTCCATCTTGATATGTTTCGCTCAACCCGTCATACTTGGCCTTTAATGTTTCGATTTGTTGCTTATACTTTGCCTTTTCATCTTCATTAGACAATCCAGAAACCAAATCAACAAATGAACCAGCGTTGAAAAATTTGTTGTTTCGGTTATAAAGCTCCCGTTTTTTCAACCCTTCAGCGGATTCACCTTCGGCTGGAACTCGGAACACTTCTTCCAGGATCTCAATGTCATATGGGATCGCGAACCGATCTCGGCTATCTTCATAAGTAAACAAGTAGTGGAACTCGTTGAACCCAGCCCAGGTGATTGCACTCAAGCAGAGAGAACATGGCTCGTGGGTGGTCAAAAAAATACAGTCTTTTGGATGCGGTCGCTTGTCTTTTGGAACTTTGGCGAAAAATTCTTGGATACAATTAGTTTCACCGTGCAAAAGCGGCGAGACAGCTTCATTATTCGTTGAAACCATGACCGGTTCTAGTGTTTCTCTCAATAGGATGGCTGCTCCAAACACCTTGGATCCCGAGGCGACACCCTCTCTAGTCAGTGGGATGATTTTGTTATTGACAATGTCAAGAAATGCGTCAAGAAGAGCAGATGATGAGTGTTTAGTGTCTGGCATTGCGACTGAATGGTTTCTATAAAAAAAATATAATATAGAAAAAGACGTTTCAATTATGCAGATCCAGTTGGCTTTATATTTATTTCACCATAAAGCCGAGATTAGGCAAACTGTCCAGGGTCGGGGCGCAGATCTTTCGGCCTTCTGCGAGGACTGCATTTCGATCCCCGCGTTAACGCGTATATTCACGGCACAATTTATCGATTAACGTCATAAATATGAACAATGTGGAGGAATTTGTTATCAATTAATTTTGCCTGTTAAAAAAACTGAACACGATAATTTACAGGTATACATGTTGGAGAGAATTTACCGTGAGCGCTGAGATAAACCCGCCCGGTCAACAGACCAATCACGATCGCCTGGTGGATTTGAAACATTCTTATCGGCCCTCGAGCCCTATACCGCATATTCTATCCCAGCACCGTTTCGCCTAAAAACGAGAGACTTTATAGACGAATTTTTACTTACACATTGATCGTATTTTTGCATAAATATGCACTGACTAAGTTCCAGCTGTTCGACTTTTTTCTTTTTCTTTTTCACAACTTTTTTAATAAACTCATAAACACCAATTCTTTTAGATAGCATTGCTCCATCTCAATTATTCCCTCGTTAATACCTTTACTTGTTTCGTTGAACCGAAAATGGTCCATCAAAGTTGTGGTTTGATCGTTGGGAAGTCTTTTGATCTCAGAGACTTGGCGAATTTTTTTTTTCTTTTTTTTTTTTAACCCTCGCTTTCTTCCACTCGGTATACTTACTTCCACTGAGTATACTTGTACCGAGGTGTACCGAGGACGTGGGCTAATTTTAACTGCCAGATATCAGCACAATAAACAGCGGCGGTGGAGGAGGTTGCTTGGGACTGTTAATTTGAGTTTGATTTGTTACCATTTATATTTGATGTTTCATCAAGTATAAAACGAGGTCGGCAAGACCTTTGACCGCTAAACGCTCGTCTTAAACAAATCATGAGCCCGTTTGAACCTGTGCTGGATGATATATTCCAAACTCCAGTGTATAGGACTTAGTAATCATCTGTTAAATGAAATAAAACTATCAAAATATTTGTCTACAGGAAAGAACACCGATGGAAGAAGACCTCTTTGCTCTATCGAGAGCTCACAAAAGGATCGGCATGTTATGCGGCTCATATTGTTTTCTTCTTCGCGGCGCTTCTTCCACACCGCGCCTCGTTACAGCCTCACGATGATCTTCCCGGGTTATGCCAAAATAATCCACTGCGCAACCATGATACTCTTGATGCTCCGAATCTGAGTTAGTATTTCATGGTTCCAGTAAAAGTTTCACGATTTACTATATTGAAACGTTCGATGGTTTTCTAGCACCACCCATCCCACATGCACCCGATACACTCGTATTTGCGATTTATAGCCTCTCACGGCCAGCATCGAGGGGAGAAAAAAGTTTCATTTAGACTTCCGGAGATACGTAGTACTGCGGCTGAAAAAGTGTGTTTAGACTTCAGCAGATCCTGCGGCTGACTTATTGAACCGTCCCCGTTGCTTCAATTTGGTCATCATTGCATCTGCTGGAAGAAGACTTCGATCAATAATTGAAACCTCGGCCCCTGAATCCCACAAAGTCTGTACTTCTGATTTCGTTTCTGTATCGTCAAACATCATTTTAACCTTCGTCCTAAAACCCCCTGGCTTCTGCTCAACGGCCAGCGAGGCCCCTGTACTCGACGGCCTTATTCTTTTCCCGAGTCAGCGTCCTCGTCATTCTCGACTGGGTCGGTACGCCTCAAGCAGAATTTTGTTGAAACGGTTGCTGTTTTCAGGGAAACTGCGATCGGGAAGCGTTGTTATTGTTGTTGTTGCTGCGAGTGTTGATGTGAGTATTTCGATTTCCCCGCTTCTTAGCTCGATTGCGGTTGTTCTGAAAATGACGTTGACCACGGATTTGGTCCAGTTTGTTTTACTGTTGGTATTATTCAAAAACTCATGCCAGATATTCTTGTCTTTCGAATAGGTGATTAGTCCAAGCAAATGATCGCAAACAATATCCTGGTTCATATCACTTTCAACCGCCAATTGTGTTAACTTTCGGCAGTAGTCATCAACTTCACTCACTTTCTTCGGGAATTTTAATTCTTGGCAACGTCGCAAAACCGTTCCTTGGTCCTGAGCGCCAAAGACATCCTTAAAAACATCAAATAATGGAGTCCAACTCACTTGGTTGGTCGAATCGGTAAACCGCTGTACCAAGATGGACCAAGTTTTTGACATCTCATCATCGAAACAACGAGTCATTTGTTGACCAATCTCCAATCCATCCATTGTTTGTTTATCAATCCAGGATTGAGCTGCGGTTGCAAAGGATGCTGCGTTACTACCATTGAACTTGCCAAGTACATCTAAAGCACGACCGACTTGTCGGTGTTGACCGGCGACAGTATCTTGAGTTGCTGCTTGTTGATTTGGTCCTGCTGCTTCCATTTGATTGGTGATTTCAGACAATCTGTTATCAATTTTATTGCAAATTTCCACCAACGTTGTGACTTGAGCCGCGAGTTGTTTTTCTCTTTCATTATGGGGTTTCCAGGCACTGTTACCCTTCGAAGTGTTGAAATTACCCGTAGAGTTGTTGGGTTGATTCTTGGTCAACCGACGATTTGGTTGTTGCGGTTGAGAGAATTGTCTGTTATTGCGAGTTCCATAATTAAACGCACGAGACCGGCATGTCGATTGGACATGTCCAAAAATACCACAACTGGTACACTTATATTTCACCACTAACCATGCAACCCACTTTTTTAAGCCCATGGGAGTTTGTTCAAAACCATAGGTTTCAGATTCCGTCAAGATGGTTTGTTGATAAGGAGCAAGGCAAGATGGAAGTTGAAAAATAGACAAATACTCCCACCAGTAGTAAGATGATTGCGACAAACGAAGGTACAACTGCTGAGTAACTTCAACAATTGCATCCTCATCATCTGGGCGTCGAGGAAACACTATCTTCGTCGAAAGCCGAGAGTGGTGTAAATCCAACGCTTGCTGCATATCAAACAGTGCAGCACTCCAATCGATCATACCATCTTCTAGTCGATGGCGATTAATGGTTTGCTCAACAACTTGACGTTGAGTACCCGAAAACAAAGTGATGAGGTCCGCTTCCTTTTCTTGATCTGTTGGACCTTTTAAATTAACAAAATATCGAACCTGATTGAACCAAGAATGAACGTCATGTTGGGAAAAATCTGCCATATCCTTCAACCGATGTTGTCTGGTAGGAGGTGGTGGGGAATTGGTGGGGACCGCGGGAGCCAATGACGTGGCCCCAGCCGCGGACATCAATTGATTGGCCATGCGGGCAAGAGTAATTTTTGGCAGAGAAGACAAATCATATGTGGAAAAAGTCGGACCGCCCTTGTCAGCAAGTACTTGCAACAAAAATTCCTTAGGAGCCAATGCCAAATTTTTTACATGCTGTTCGACAGAGAGATTAAGGTCGTCCAGAGGTGCCGGATCCTGCTCTTCGGTCACGGACGGTTGGGTGGGATCAAACTGAGTGGGTTGTGACATGATAACACAAAAAAAACTTTCGATATACTGTAAGGCTCAGAAGTCGAAATCCTAGTACTCGTCCCGGATCTTAAGCTTTAAGTGGCTTTAAGTTGTCGGTTAGAATTTATTGTAACAAACTATATCATACCTTTAAGTTGTCGGTTAGAATATCGAAAGTAAATGGTAGTGTTTAAGGAAGCAGAAACTCCCGATATTCTAACCGCGCCTATTTAAGTATTCCTCCATGAGTTACCCGGGATACCCGATTTAAGAGTGGGAGCCACAATGTAAGAGATGCGGCTTACAGACTTGTAAGCCGCAGCTCTACTAGTACGGCTTCCATGGGTAACTCTGAGCACGTACAGCGTACATCTGAGAATGGGTAATATATAAGGTGGTGTTAGAATATCGTGGACTCCTTTTCTTCTTTCCATCTTTACGTCTACCTTACTTTTGATATTCTAACACTTTTGTTATTAGGTAAGCTATATTGTATTTGAATAAATATCTAACACTTTTGTTATTAGCACTGTCCATTACAAGCATTCTACGTATCATAGAATTGCACACCACAGGATATCAAAAGTCTTAAAATGCTCCCGGAAAACGAACCTGAAACCGACAACCCTGGCGATGATTCTCAACAGGTCCAACCGACGACTACGCTCGCACCGGAGACCTCCGAATCACCACCAGAGGCGCCCCCGGGAATTACCACAACTGGTCTAGCCAGAATGGCGAAGATGGATTTAGTCGCTGTGTTTTGAACAACAGGAGCAGAACCGACAACTACAGGAGTCGCTCCGACAACAACAACAGTCGTCAGATGATTTGAGACAACTCCTTCACACTCTCCAACAACAATTTGCAGAATTCCAAATCAAACCGGTGCTCAACCCAACTGTGAGTCAACAGTCAGTTCCTATTAAGGCTGACGTGACTTCTTCTGGGATCGTGCGCCCGCGCTATGTGGGGACGTTTAATCGAACCTCTGCCGTTCGTTGGGTCCGATGTGCCGAGCGCTATATTGCCCAATGCCAGCATCTGGCTGAAGCTCCGGTGGTCCTGAGTAAATCTTTTCAAGAACCAGTGGAACGTGAACTGTTTGAAAGGATTGTGACATCCAACACAGATGGTTTGGATGTAGCTTGGAGCACGGTATTTGAGGAAGTGCTGTATCACTACGGTACGATGGAAGATGAAATCAATCCAGAGGATATGAAATGGCCAACCACGAAGGAGGAGGTTCCAGAGGCCGCGATTCGATTAGCCATCTGTTTAAGAGGTCAACAAAATCGCGCATGGTTGATCAAATCGCTTATAGAACATTTACCACGCTCTTATGACGTTAATGTTAAAAGCTATATCCGTGAAGGCCTTATGTCTACTTCTGGTTCGGTGAGCCAACTGAAATTCCTAATGGAAAATGCATTGTATCGCGCGGCTTGCCAACTGTGCAACAAGACTGTTGGCCATGCCCTTTGGTGTAAGAAAAATCGAAATAATACAAACAATGCGGGTCGACAACAATTTCAAAGAAACTCGTCCAACAGACCTCGCTCCACCAAACCCCAACCGTCGGTTGGAGGAATCAGGCGAAAGTGCGACTAAATCAAACGATCAGTTGCAGATAAAAGATTAAGGCCGACGGGGGGCCACTCCACCTATTGACATCACAGAAAAGTCAAGAAAATGGCATTTAGAACAGACATGAAAATGCGGTCTGGGAATGATATGGTAAACATTCCAACATTGTGGGAGACTGGTGCAGATATGTCGATTATTGATGGAAGTTTGGTTCCAACCGGAGCTAAAATCGTGGATGTATCGGCTAAAGTATCATTTGATAGTGCGGAACATACGATTACGAAAGCAGTGGAATTACAAATATGTTTTAGCAAGGTTCAATCACCGATCCGATTTGGGATCGTAAAAATGGCGACGATCAAAGAAACCGTTATTGGTGTGGATAGGATGAATATGCAACATTCTGCGTTCACTGCTGAGGATGACACTGGTGATATATATGTTTTGGCCCATCTGCCAAGGAAACAGATGCGAAGCCAAAAGTTGGATTTGATGGAAGTACCTCAATATGCCTTTGGATTGGAAAAGTTAATTACAACTAGTGTGCGAGTGGTCAAGGCCGTTGATAATATGAATTTTGAACAAGTTAGAGAAAGAGCATATAAATTTTATAAACCGTTATTTGCCATTATTTGCCTCTGCTCTTTTTTTATTTTTTTTTTATTTTTCACAGTATATTAAAATATAAAAAGATATTACATAAAAAACATAATTCAATCCTATACCCATTACCTTAATATCTGCGAGCTCTGTAAAAGAACAATTGGCTTACCACTTGAGATAATGGTATCAGTGACATTGTCCAATTGTATACGCTAGTACAAAGTTTCAGATGATTTTTGCAATCATTTTAGTTAAAGAAGTCTCTAGCCTTTGGCCAAAAACCCTTCTTACCCCGCCCTATGAACCAAATCATTGATCGTTGTTGCATCGGTTCTTTGTTGTGTGGATGGAGTCGGAAACTGTGCCGCAGTATATGCGGCTTAGGTTGTGAGATCTGTCGAGGCGGTTCTTTCACATTTCATGTAGGGGTTTCGTTCGAGTTCGGGTTCAGGTTCGGTGTGCGGCTCGTCCAGGAGGGCACACAAGAGTAGTTCGTAATCTAGTTCGAAGTGAATAGGTCTGTATAAAGAATAGAAAAAGATGTATTGTTATCCCAATGTCTGTTGGTCTTTGTAACTATATGTTAAGTGGTACTATATTTATAGTAAGATAGTAGAGGAGCTGTACAGTGGCTGTACAATGGCAGTACAGTGGCTGTACAGATGGCAGTGTCCGTTACTCGGACCTCCTTACCCGTCGTCCCGGGTTATGTGGTTGATGCGGCTTAGGTTGAGAGACCGGTCGAAGTGGTTCTCTTACATTTCAGCAAATTGGCTCGATGGTTTAGTGGTATAATTCTCGCTTTGGGTCCAGGTATCTGGGTAAAATGCGAGAGGCCCTGGGTTCGATTCCCAGTCGAGCCCAATTTGATTAGTTTTTGCTCTGCTAAAACTGGCGCGGCGAAATTTTTTTTTAAAAATGCCCGGAAAGTGTATCTTTTTTAGTGCTAACATATATACCAAGGTTTTCAGTCCTCAGAGCGTAGAGCCCAAACATTGGTGAATATTTCAGCCGCACATTCTAGAACGTCCCAGAACATACCATTGAATTCGAGAACCACCCCGAAACAATGAGCAGTTTCTAATATTGAAACGTTCCGGCCGAAAATAAGGACTGTTATATGCTCTATTAAGTATCTTATTTCTGAAAAAAGATCCCGCTATTCGACTATAATTTTGCCGGGGCTCTTTCATGTTTGGAAGTGTCGACCCCGTTGGGAGGTCTATACCAAAACAGTACCAGAACATTCGAGCTTTTTCTGGGGGAAGCAACCTTTCAACTATATATTGCGGAGCCATTTCCTTTGTCTTTCTAGGTTATTTTTTGTTCTTTTTTTTCCCTTTTATTTCTACACTAAACTTATCAAATAACAAAATAACAATGGAAACTCAACTTACAGATCGAGCTACAAAAATTATTAGCGATGCTTCACAGCTAGCTAGCGACCATGGCCATGCTTTTATCACGCCATTGCATTTCTTGGGAGCCATGACCTCAGATGATCCAGATGGTTCACCATCGTTTTTAAAGACTGTGGTGGAAAAGTCAAGATATGATTGGCAAGCAGTTGAACGAGAAATCAATCGACATTTAGTTCGACTACCCAGTCAAAATCCTCCCCCACCCCAACCTGAACCATCAAATGAATCAACCAAAATGTTACAATCCGCCTCAAACATTAAATCGAAACAGAAGGACGATTATATCGGCCAAGATCATATTCTTCTGGCTCTTCTGGAAACAGCCGCCATACAGCAAATCTTCAAAGGATTGAATATCCAAGTTGACGCTTTGCAAAAGCAGGTACAAGCAATTAGAGGCAACCGCCGAATCGACTCTCGAATGGCCGACTCATCACAACAATACGAATTCTTGAGCAAGTATGCGCAAGATATGACAACATTGGCTAGAGAAGGTAAGATTGATCCGGTTATTGGTCGAGAAGAAGAAATCAGACGTTGCATTAGAGTTTTGGCGCGGCGAACAAAGTCAAATCCATGCCTGATTGGTGATCCAGGTGTGGGTAAGACTAGTATTGTCGAAGGTGTTGCACAAAGAGTTATTGATGGTGATGTACCGAATGTGCTTGCTGCTTGCAAGTTATTCTCTCTTGATTTGGGTGCTCTCAAGGCTGGTGCCAAATACCAAGGTGATTTTGAAGAACGAATCAAGGGTGTTTTGAAGGAAATCGAAGAATCCCCAGATATGATTATTTTATTTATTGACGAAATCCATATGCTTATGGGTGACGGCAAGTCTGACGCTGCCAATTTGTTGAAGCCGATGCTTGCTCGAGGTTCTTTGCATTGTATTGGTGCCACCACTGTGGAGGAATACAGGAAGCATATTGAAAAAGATGGTGCATTCGAACGGCGGTTCCAAAAAATCGACGTTAGAGAGCCAACTGTGCGAGAAACTGTAGCGATTCTTCGTGGCTTGCAGTCCAAGTATGAGTTGCATCATGGTGTTCGAATTTTGGATAGTGCCATGGTAGCTGCGGCTCAACTTGCATCTCGATATTTGACTTACCGAAAGTTGCCAGACTCAGCTGTTGATTTGATCGACGAAACAGCAGCAAGTGTTGCGGTTTCTCGAGACTCAAAACCAGAGAAATTGGATACTTTGGATCGAGAATTGCAATTGCTAAGGGTCGAAATTAAGGCATTGGAACGTGATGCAGATGCGGACAAGTCTACAACAGAGCGGTTGGAAGCTGCCAAGCAAAAGGCCGCCAATATTGAAGAAGAACTGGGTCCATTGAGAGAGAGATTTGAACAAGAGCGACACGGTCATGAAGAGTTGAACCAATTGAAGAAGAAGCTTGATGACTTGGAAATAAAAGCCCAAGATGCGGCTCGACGAAGAGATACTGCGGCTGCTGCCGATATTCAATATTACGCGATTCCAGCAGTCAAGGAGCAAATTGCCAGTTTGGAGGCCGAAACTGAAGCCAAGGACAAAGCCATGTTGAGAGATATCGTTGATGCCGACCAAGTTTCTGAAACTGCCGCTCGATTGACAGGTATTCCAGTGACAAAGCTGACTCAAGCTGAAAACACCAAGCTCATCAACATGGAGAAGCAATTGTCACGACAGGTGGTTGGACAACCAGAAGCAGTCAAGGCTGTATCGAATGCTATTCGGTTAAGCCGATCTGGGTTGTCTAATCCAAATGCTCCAGCTTCGTTCATGTTTTTGGGATCCAGTGGGTCTGGTAAGACTGAATTGGCCAAAAAACTTGCTGGGTTTTTGTTTGCTGATGAAAAGGCCATGATTCGAATCGATTGTTCGGAATTGGGTGATAAATGGTCTGCTTCAAAGCTCCTTGGTGCCGCTCCTGGCTATGTCGGATATGAAGAAGGTGGTATTTTGACTGAAGCGTTGATTCGACGACCATACTCTGTGGTTTTGTTTGACGAGGTTGAAAAAGCCGCTCCAGAAGTTTTGACGGTCTTGTTGCAAGTGTTGGATGACGGCCATGTGAGATCCTCTCAAGGTAAATTGGTCAACGCGGCCAATTCCATTATCATTATGACGTCTAACTTGGGTGCCGAGTTTATCAATCGAAGCACTTCTTCCAACATCGATTCAGTGACCCGAGAACAAGTTATGGACTCCGTCCGAGGACATTTCCGCCCAGAGTTTTTGAACCGAATCTCGTCAATGATTGTGTTCAACAAGCTGGGTAAGAAGGCGATTAGAAAGATTGTCCAGATCCGACTACAGGAGATTGAAAAGAGATTTGCGACTAATAACAAGAATCTCAAATTGGAGCTTGACGAAGATTGCTTCACATATCTTGTTGATAATGGATATTCACCAAATCTGGGCGCGCGTCCATTGAACAGATTGATGCAAAATGAAATTTTGAACAAGCTTGCAGTGTTGATCCTCCGAGGAGAAGTTCAAGATAATGAATCAGTCAAGGTTGTTCGGGGCGAGCGAGGATTGGAAGTTATTGGGAATCATCCCCCAGCTAATGAATCGGATGTGATGGATACTGACGATGAGGACTTTGAAGATGACGATGAGGATTACACGATGGCTAATAGTGACTTGGATTAGATAATATTAAATTTTGTAAATATTTGGGAATAAATTATTTAGTTACTAAAACCATTCTACCCATTTTTCTCTCTTTTTTTCCTTTTTCTTTTTTTGACTGTTGGAACAATTTTTGCGGTCATGCCTGGTCATACTTTGTATTTGGCCGCGCCACAGCCCCGACAGAGAAAAATTTAAATATTCTTTCTCTTCCGTTTGATCTCATACTTTTTTTTCTACAACAAAAAATTCTAAATCTGCTAAAAGAAACATGTCTATTCGAGCTCAAGTATGTATTCACGAGGTTCACAAGAGAAAGTACTAACAATTTGCAGTTTGAAAATTCTAACGAGTAAGTTTTTACTCTTATACTGACCGAAAGAAGTACTAACCTGCGACTATAGAGTTGGAGTGTTTTCCAAACTTACAAACTCCTACTGTCTTGTGCCAGTAGGCGGCTCTCAAAACTTTTACAGGTATGAAAAAAACGAATATTAGTTTATGAACTGTTAATACTAACTGAAAAAAAAAACAGTGCGTTTGAGGCACAACTCGCGGATGTTATCCCTATCGTTCACACAACCATCGCCGGTACTCGAATCATTGGTCGTATGGTAGCCGGAAATCGAAGAGGTCTTTTGGTACCTATGCAAACAACTGATCAAGAACTTCAGCATTTGAGAAACTCTCTTCCAGAAACTATCAAAATTCAACGAATTGAAGAACGATTATCCGCTCTAGGAAACGCTATCTGCTGCAACGATTACGTTGCGCTTGTGCACCCAGATATTGAACGAGAAACTGAAGAATTGATCGCAGATGTATTGGGTGTTGAAGTTTTCCGACAAACTGTTGCCGGTAATGTATTGGTTGGTTCTTATGCTACTATTACGAATCAAGGTGGTGTTGTCCATCCAGCAACTTCAGTACAAGATCAAGAAGAATTGTCATCTTTGTTACAAATCCCATTGGTGGCCGGTAGTGTTAATCGAGGTTCTCAAGTTGTTGGTGCTGGTATGGTCGCTAATGACTGGTTGGCAGTAGTAGGAATGGATACCACAGCTCCAGAATTGAGTGTGATTGAAAGTATATTCCAGCTCAACAATGAAGCTCCAGAAAAGGATATGCTTATTGAACATTATTACTAGACACAGCACACCACAACCAAAAGGATTTAACGAGCTTTTTTTTTTCTTTCTTCTAAGATTTTTTTATTATGAAATGGCATACCTCTTGTATAATATAAAGCTGTAAGTTAATTTTTAATATAATTTGCTTCCGCACTGTTTTTTTATTTCCCAGCACCTTAAGAATTCCATTAGTCTCCCGTCTCCCAATTGTCCATCACGACAATTGTACGCTTCCCCCTTTGACGGCTATGGACGATTTTGGGTTTGTGATTGCGCGCATACGGAGACATGGCTAACCTTTTTAGGATAAATAGAGTCAAGAGCTCTATTAGAGCAAGTGCCTTGGATAGGCTGGCTCGGTATTCGTCAACTGGCGGTGCAGACGACTTTAATCGCCTAAGCTCAGCACTTCGAATCAAAGATGTTTCTGCAATGCCAATGGTAAGCCAGACTCAATGGGAAAGAATTTTACTAACCTTCTCTAGTCTGGTAAAGAGTTTGAAGTACTGATTTCACTCGCAAATTCGGCTAAATTTATTGTGAATGAGACTCGTGCTCACCAATTGATGCATCAACTTGGTCAGTACTTGTTGGAAGCGCCGACGCAAGCATATGTCAATTCACCGGCTGTACGACGGGTCACTAACTCTCCATGGCAATTAGCTACCAAGGTTCTATGTAGCGCAGTAGTTACTCTAGGTAACGAGTTTCCCAATCTCAAGCCGGAATCGCAACGGTTGACTGCTGGATTTTTGACGCGGGTAGCCGATACGTGGAACGAGGACTTTACTAACGACTTGAGCCAATTTTTCCCATTAATTTTTTCTTTGCAAGGGTTTTTGGAAGCTTTGGCTTTGAGAGCTGATGATCTTTGTAAAGATCCGAAATTTGTGCTAGCGGTTATTAGACAGGTGAAGAATATTTTGGACAACAAGTTCTTGCTTGCGGCTGAGACTGCCGTCTCGTCGCTGCTGTCGGAGACTGCTGCTACTTTGTCTGGGTTATGGGTGCATAGCTTTAGAAATTATGCCAATGAAGGTCATCAATCCGGTGCAATGTTGATCAGTTATTACATGTGTGAATTTTTCAAAGCTGTATCTAGAACTTTTATTGAAACTTTGGGCGGGAAGGATGCAAAGCCCGTTGAAGGAGAAAACCTGATTGATTTGCTGAACCTTGCAAGGCCACCAAGTAAGTTGGATGAGGACAGTTCACATATACTCTCGATTTTTAAAAAGTTTTCTGAAAACCAGATTGAAAGTTTGGACGATGGTGCGGATTATATCGAGCTGGCATCACCAGAAAAGATTGAGCTAGCACTGCAAATCAAGTCTGCTGTTTTCGAACTCGCGGCAGTGACTGTGTATTATGATATTTTACCGGTTGAAACTGCAGTGCGGTTTGTTGAATCTTCCATGAGCCATGAACATGAGATTTCGCATGGTTCATTGTCCCTCACAGTGTTCAAGTTTGGATCCTTCTTGTGTAATAAAGAAGAGACTGTTGCAGGGTTAATGACGCGATATTTGCCTTTATTCCTGTTAAACCCCTCTGTCAGTCCAAAGTTGGCATGGTATTCCACCTTGGCAATGCTTCCTGGATTGAAGACCACCACTCAGGATGTAATTGTCAGTTTGATTTATATGTTGATTAACATGCTTACTCCGGATATTGATATCGCGGGTGCGGCGAATGGGGCTCGTTCTAGATTGGCATCGGCAACTGAGATTATCTCAATAGATGGATCGCAAGATGTTAATAACAATAACGTCGGTGTTGATGGTGGCGAAGAGAGTGATGAAAGAAAAGTACAAATTTATCGAAACGTGGTTAATGCAACCGTGGCTATTGCAAACCATTTTGGTGATAATGAAATTTCCACCCTGGCTAATACAGTATTGGCACAAAAGCTGAATAATGTATCTCGAAGGTTGGACCACGAGGTTTTGATCGGACTCTCGAAATTGGCAGTGCATTTGGACGAGCGGGAGTTCAAGTTGGTTTTGAAGACCTATGCTGCTGTAGAGACCGCTGCAGTTAAGACAGGTGAGGAGGCTGTTTTGGATACGGTATGTTTAAAATAAAAAAAAAAAAAAAAAAATGGGGAAAGGACGATGACTAACAAAATTTAGATTAACACTGCTCGATGCAATATTTCGAAATCATTAAATGTTGGAGAACCGCTGTACGACGTGTATTTGATGGATTTGTTGTCTGTGATTGTTAGTAAAGGTGACGTACAGGAATTGGAACACCATCGACCACATCAAGAAATTTCAGCAAACGCGAATGAAATTGCGAGTTTGTTACAACCGCTGTCGGATTTGTTGCCGCCATCTCCAGAAAAGCCATATGAAACGTCGAATCTGCAAATTGTTTCATTGTTTAGAAACGCGTGGTTTAATATGGTGGTTCACGGGTTTTCCAAGAATTCGCAAATCACTATCAAATACTTGGCAGAGTTAGAAAACATTTCAAGAAGCACCCCGCCATTGGTTTCTGAAAGTTCGTCAAACAAGATTGAAAGTGAATTGGAGCTGAATACCGTGTTGCGACGAGGTTCTTCACATAGCAATGTGAACAACCAAAAGGAGATTATGGGGTCGGTGGTTTCGTCACACAATTTCGATTTTCGAACGATTCCATATCCCAAGCTCATGTTCCTGGCAGCTACTGTGCTTTTGGAATCATTGAGAGCCAATACTGGCAATTGCTCCAAGGTGTTGCTGTATTTTGGCGACCCAGGCTTCCGGTCTGGGGATACGGGGAAATACATGGCCAATATTGCTGTTGGTACCACCAAGGCGTATATTACCAACGTTATCAAAGCCGGTGACGAAATGTTTACAATAGATAAAGTTGCTGAACAGCTCAAGGAAGTGCTGGTATTGTGCTGTCACCGAGTCAAATCGGTCCAGAATATGGCGTTTACCTGTGCCGATCTGATTATTCGATCTCTTCCAGCTGCATTGTGTAAACAAGTGAGTTTGTTCAGTTTGTTGGATTTGTTGACCTTGTTATGGACCAGTTGTCTAGACGCAGAGACTGATGAGTATGAGCCGCGGACGACCTTTGTTGCGCCGCGGTCTAATGTTTGGCTGGAATTGTCTGACTCGTATGACCATCGACAAGAAAGTTTGGAAATGTTCTTAAACAAGTCGCGCAGTTGGGTCAAGAGCGTTATGGTAGTGATGAATTATAATGTCAAGAGTTTGTTGACTGGGTATTTGGCTACCATGGGTGATTACCGAAATATTTCTCACGTTGCACTGGGATGTACATTTGCCGTCGAGATGGGCGGAACTATCACCAAGAATGACGGTGAGCTGGCTTTTTTGGGTAGCGAGATGATCTATACTGATTCAACGTCTGGGTTTTTATCGCAGTATATCTGGAGAACTGAGTTCAAGGGCGACGAAAGCATGAAACAATTGAGCGACGAGGCACAGATTGACTTGAGACATGAACTTGAACAGGTAATGGCTACGGATAAGAATACTCGAACGTTTGATGGGATTCGTGACTTGTTGTTCAGAGCGTCGGCATTGTTGTCTGATGTGCAGGACCGTCGATTTATTGTTAGAGCCGTGGTGACGATTCCGTTCAAGGTGTTTACAGAACGGTCGATCCAGTTGGGCATTTCCTTGTGGCTGTGGGCTATTAACGAAGTTCCCGAGTTGAAATCGGCAATCCTATCGCAAGTTGCTACGGAATTTGAAAAAACTGTAAGGGATCGACAAGGTATCTATTCTCGAAAACATGACCATCTCGAACCAGAGTTTGACAAGATGGACTATGCCCCGTCTAACAAGACGGAGATTGACCACGATGCGGCGGCCGCGAACCGGTCGTTTGCGGCGCACATCAACCTGATTCGCTTCCTATCGAGTGTATTCCAAGCATCGACTTATGAATCCAAGCATGTTTTGAAGATTTTGACCCGTCTTTTGCGAGTGGCCCTGGAAGGATTGGCCACTGGAGCAATGACTGTTTTAGCTCGATCGGTGCGGTTTGAATTAGTGAGGTTTGGATTGGATGTTCTGGCAGTTCATTCGAGATTCTCAGCGAAGGTTTGCGATTCGTTGAAGAATGTGATTATTCGGTCAGCGTTGACGTGGTTCCAACAGCCGGCGAAATGGCCTTTTGGTGGTAACCGGTTGAAGTTGAGATCGGATATTGCATTGTTGAAGGAGATTTCGCAGACGGTGCATGACATGCAGGTGTCTGATAATGACTACTCTCGAAGACACAAGCTACAAGCTAAACGGGACTTGTTGCTACAGTTTTTGAATAACGAGCTGAGTAGCATGTCTGCATGGGTGGACCCGTTGCAAAATAGCGCGTCGTACCGGGAATCTTTTGGCCGTAAGATTCTGAACAATGGTACAATCTCCAGTAAAAATGTCGACCAAGCCTGGGATATTGATCCAGTCTTGGCGGTGTATTTGGTGAACCGGTACAAGGGTAATGACAACATTGCGGCTCTTGAGAGCCGTATTGCTGCTAACCCGATCAAAGTGGCCAAGGTACCAGAAGCGTTGCGATATTTCTCCACGTCTAAAGGCGAAGCGCTTCGATTTTTGTTGTTCTGGGCTCCAGTATCACCGATTGAATCGATTAATTTGTTTTTGCGGCAACATGGCGCGGATTCTATCGTACTGCAATATGCCATGCGGTCGCTTGAACATCACGACGTTAATATCACATTTTTCTACGTGCCGCAGATTGTCCAGTCGTTGCGGTATGACAAGTCTGGGTACGTTGAACGGTATATTTTGGAAACAGCAAAGTTGAGTCAATTGTTTGCTCATCAAATTATCTGGAACGTACTGGCGAACTCATACAAGGACGAAGACTCTCAAATCCCTGATGAATTAAAACCGACTTTGGACGAAGTGGTTGAAAAAATGACCGGTTCATTTGATGATGAAGAATTGAGTTTTTATAAACGGGAATTTGGATTCTTTGATGAGGTCACGTCCATTTCTGGGAAATTGAAACCGTACATTAAGAAAACCAAAGCGGAAAAGAAGTCCAAGATTGATGAAGAAATGAACAAGATCAAGGTGGATGTCGGAGTATACTTGCCATCTAATCCAAATGGCCGATTGGTTGATATCGATCGGCACAGCGGGAAACCGTTGCAATCGCATGCCAAGGCGCCATTCATTGCCACGTTTAAAATCCGGCGTGACGTGATTGCGTTTGAAAACAGCAGTTCAAATGGAGACGCGACCAGTAGTGATGGAGACTCGGTGACTGAGAAAGAAACTGTGGATGTTTGGCAGAGTGCCATTTTCAAGGTCGGTGATGATTGTAGACAAGATGTCCTTGCCTTGCAAATCATTGCAGTATTCCGGTCCATTTTCAAGT
This sequence comes from Blastobotrys apis, assembly GCA_030557665.1. Lineage (NCBI taxonomy): Eukaryota > Fungi > Ascomycota > Dipodascomycetes > Dipodascales > Trichomonascaceae > Blastobotrys > Blastobotrys apis. The sequence continues at coordinate 477,772 of JAKTPN010000225.1, forward strand.
TTTCTGGGCTGGATTTGTACGTGTATCCATACCGTGTGACTGCTACTGCACCAGGATGTGGCGTGGTTGATGTGTTGCCAAACTCCATTTCTCGAGACATGCTTGGCCGAGAAGCGGTTAATGGGCTGTACGAATATTTCACCACAAAATTCGGCGGTGAAGATTCCATTGCATTCCAAAGAGCGAGAAATAACTTTGTCAAGTCCCTTGCGGCTTATTCAGTCATCTCATACCTCATTCAATTCAAAGATCGGCATAACGGTAATATCATGTATGATAACGACGGGCATATTCTTCATATTGATTTTGGATTTTGTTTCGATATTGTACCTGGTGGAGTCAGATTTGAAGCCGCGCCGTTCAAGTTGACTCGTGAGATGGTCCAAGTGTTGGGCGGGAACACACATACTCAAGCGTACCGATGGTTCGAGGAGCTTTGTGTGAAGGCATTTTTATCTTGCCGACCTCATTGTGAGTCTATCATCCAAGTGGTCATGCCAATGTTGGATTCTGGGTTGCCATGTTTCAAAGGAGAACTCACCATCAAACGACTCCGGGCGCGGTTCGCGTTGGAAAAATCTGAGCGAGATGCGGCTTTGCATTTCCGAAATCTGATTCGCAAGAGTTACGAATCCAATTTCACCAAGGGATATGATGAATTCCAGCGACTAACAAACGGTATTCCATACTAAAAGGAGGGAAACCGATAATAAAAAGTATAATATGTGTATTAGAAGAAGAAAAAGCTTACAAATAAATATGAAAAAAAATAATAAGTATAATATAAATGAAAGAAAAATTTAATTAACTAACGCCACATGAAATCCGACGATGACGCTGCACCAGCATGTTGACCATTCATATCCCCACCATATGCAAAATGAGAATGCAGTTGTGGTTGTTCCGGTGAAGACATGGGGCTTCTATAATCCGATTCAGATTCAGAAGTCATTGCGTTGGCTTCAGCCGGCATTGGATTTTTTCTTGGTCGTCCACGCTTGGCTGGGATTCTCTTTGGTCTACCTGGGATTTCAATCCCACCAGAGCAAATCATTCGAATCCGGTGTCGTTGCAGTGCATCATGCCGAGTAAAAGCCTTGCCGCACGGACAAACAAATGGCCGGTCGGATTGATGGCACTTCACATGCCGACGGAGATCATGCGGCCGGACAAAACAAGCGCCGCAATGTTCGCATGAATATGGCCGGTCAGACAAGTGCGTCTGGATATGTGATCGAACATTATACCGACGTCGGAAAAACTTGCCGCAGTTGGGGAAAAGGCATTCAAATAACCCTTGTTCATTTGGTCCAACCAAATACGAATCCACTTTACCTGGTGGTAAGCATGATTTCCTGCTTGACACTTTGGCGGTGCATTGCTGTGACTTGATAATGTCTTGGTCTTCACGCTTGACCGGAGCCATCACCACCGGTTGCCAGTTGATCATGTGTGAATTCTTAGGGTCTAATTGAGACATGTCTAGTGATGAATACACGTCCATTGTGCTAGTCATGTTGGGGTTTGGTGCCAGGATTGGAGTGCTGCCGTTTTGTGCAGCCAATTCTGGACTGTGTTGTCCTGCTGGTGAAAATCCCTCGGGTGATGAAAAATACAATCCAGATTCCGATTCTGAATCGTATGCTCCAGAAACGACCATTCGAGGCATCTTATCTGGTGAATGTGCGGGGGTGTTGTAAGGGTTGGTGGTTGACATGGAGTTGGATGAGGAAGGAGTAGGCGTCATTGCTTGGTTGTTCATTACATCGTTATGCTGTTGCTGCTGCTGCTGTTGTTGGTGCTGCTGCTGCTTTGTTGGAGATGCTTCCGGTGTGAGCATTGACTGTGTTGGTTTCATTGAACCGTCACTGTTGATGTATTTTGAAAACTTTGCAAGACTTGCCGGGGTGATTGTCATTTGATTTGCCGAAGGAGATGACATTTCATAGTCCGAATTCCCTGAACCATCGTATCTATCCTGCGGTATGCTTAAATCGCGTACGTTTGATGACATTGACTCCGAAAGCATCGTGTCGTACTCGGCATACTGCGATAGATACGGTTCAAAGTCTTCATGAGGCTGTGGGACTGCAGCACTCGGTTGTTGTTGTTTTGGATCATATGTTCTTGCATCTTGAATGAACATATCATCAAATTCCTTGTTGACAGGAGGAGCTTGCATTTTTATGTGTTTTTTAGGGGAGTTTTTTTTTTTTTTTTGTTGTTAACTGACCAGCAGTCGATTTTGGTGTAATAAGAAATAGAGTAGTTGATTGAAAATAACCAAAAAGTTGTAAATATCTTCTCAGGAAAAAGTATACGAAACCAGCGTATTAAGAGAAGAATTGTCGAATTGAAATTAATATTTGGAACTCACCAGGAGCCTTTAAATGAATTGAATAGTTTGAACTGAAAAACAGAGCTTGACCAGCAAGTTGTGTGTTTGGAGAAAAATGAGCAAAAGTTGGAGTGAGGAAAGGGAAACAGAAAAAATTCGGAAGCGAAAGGACTTTTATGTAAATGGAGATTGCTGGTTCAAAATAATAATAATAACCACAACAAATTGCAATCCCGAGTGCGTAATAAGATTTCATTCTGCAGTAACTTCCATATAATTTTGTTTTTTTTGTGGATCGGCAGATTCTCAATCGGGAAACATGTAAATAAACAAAGCCGGTTGCGTGGCATTGGGCGTGGGCGTGGGGCCGAGTCTTTTCGATGCGGCTCCACTTCACTTCTCGCGTAACCCGGTTTCCCCAGTAACTGACTTTCTTTATGAAGGGAATAATAACATGGGTTATAAGGGGGGAGACGGGAATTTATTACTATAGCTAAACTAACGGGGTCGTTCCATGCATTGATAATGCTTGTACGTTTTTTTTTCGAGCGTTGGACGGGTGTTCATTTCAGATACAGATTCGTATAATAATAGATTAGATCTGGTTTTCTTTGAGTAGAAAGTCTTGTTAAACTTGGTGAAACTCAAAAGTCCTGTTTACTAGTGGCCAGATCTGGAAATCGTGTATATTTCTACACATAACACGGTCCAGAAATATATATTCGCTCGGCATTATTACAAACAAAAAAAAAAAAAAACAAGAAAAACATAGTGGCGGCCGGTTTATGCGTCAATGGAATGGAAGGTGCTGCAAGGTGTGATCCATGCAGGGGATCGTATAGAGCCTATGATTTCTAATGTCATATAATCCTGTTAGCTCCAAGAAAATCTCCACGCTCCCGATATCCGTTTTGCTGAAAGTCGATCGATGATGCAAAGCACAAGGCGGTTATTGTTGCCCAAATTTAAGTTTACAGATGTCAAGTTTTATATCAATGTTGCGTTGAAGACGTGCAGGGTGCAGCTTTAAAAAAACCCGTCATCACGGTAAAGTCATTAAATAAGACCCGATTTGTTGGAGAATAGCAAAACATTGTAAAAAATTGCCAGAAGATTATCTTTGCTCGGTTCATGGTCTATTGTGATCAAATGATCTTGTGGACATATATAGTTCGGACGAATCGCCCATTATCCAGCAACATGTCAATATTAATATTTAAGATCGGTCCATTTTGACCGAATGCACGTCACGACCGATTTTGATCTTAACCTGGTCAGACTTGATACGAAGTTCCAAACTTTGATGATCATCCGAGCTGTCAACTGCATCTGCAGTGCCAATGCTGTTTCGATTTGGCTGTTTGCGTGGGTCAAGCCATCCAATAGAAACATGAGGCTGCCCGGACGACAGGCTTGGTAGTTTAAAATCAGATGCCACTTGGTTCACTGTATGAATCATATCTGCAACCTTCATTTTTTGTTTTGTTGTTAGTTTTATTCGTAATAGTTTAATAAACGTAATCCATACCTTTTGTCCTGGTTCAACCAATATTGCGATGAACCTCCGTGTTGCCGTCTGATTCTGCAGAATCTTGATTTTGCCGCCCTTGAGATCCAGCGGGCTGTATCTCCTAACAGATGACGAAACAAGATCTAAAAAATTATTCTTGTCGTCTGTAGGAATCATGAGCGTATCCGATAGGCTAATATGTAATGGTTTTTGAGCGCCTAATTCGGACGACACCAGCGACTCGACATCATCGCCAAAATTCTTCAACAACTTGTTAATTCTACTCGCTTCTTGGGGATCTGGAATCCACTGCAAGTATACATGAGATGGCCAAAGTCCATCAACGTGCTCAAACGTTCTTTTTCTTCCTTGATGAAACGCTGGATCCGACGCTCGGGGAGCAGTGGCGTATATATCCAACAGTCTTTCAGGCAATTTTGGCGGTTGTGGTGGGTTCACGGCTTTTAGCTCATCTTCAAACATATTATCACTGCTAGCCTCTTCTTCCGATGACCCATAGTCCACGAGCACCATGATACCTGAATCAGCCAATACCTATACAAGCAAATGTAAGCCCAAAGATGAATGAAAATGATCGGGACCGACTCCGGCTTTTGTTTGTTCCTGTTCCGCCGTTCCGAGCGCATCCTGCAGCATATTGAGCGGTGGACGGAGAGCTTTATGGAGTGCGAGTGCAGGTTGGGTTTTTTTTTCTCTTTCCTCCCATTCTCATCAACTTTTGACAAGCGAATTTATTCTTCTCACTTTGCTATCAAAACTTGTAGTAATATCAACCAAAATAAATAAGTAATCAAGGCTTCTTTTACAGAAAAGGGAAAAAATGATTAGAAACGCAAAACAACCTATGAAAGCTGCCAGTAGAGTGCTATCTGCTGCTGGTATCACCATTACTAAGCGATCCTTTGCTTTCACCGCCCAACACATTAAGAGCTCGGCAAGCAAACGAATGGGAATGGGGTCAATGACAATGGCTCGGTATGATTGGATCTTTTTAATAGGGAATTTTTTCACGAAATTACTAACGTTTCTATTAGTCCTATGGTCGAACGACCACAAATGATGATCTTGCAATCGCGAGGTTATGCTGGTATGTTCGGAGAGATTTTTAATCGTTGTCCTCAAATCGGAATACTAACCAAGAGATAGCCGAAGTCGTCAATGTGCCAGATATGGCTGAATCTATCACCGAAGGAACTTTGAAGAGTTTTGAAAAGGGTATGGTCAAAATTTTAAAATTATACTGAAGACTAACTTTGTAAATGCAGAAATTGGCGACTATGTCAGTGTAGATGAAGAAATCGCAACCATTGAAACTGACAAGATCGATGTCAGTGTAAATGCCCCAATGGCCGGTACTATCAAGGAATTTTTGGCAAACCCAGAAGACACTGTTGAAGTTGGTCAACCTTTATTGAAGATTGAACCCGGTGAGGCTCCAGCTGAAGGTGCCTCCAAGCCTAAGGAGGAGCCAAAGGAGGAACCAAAGAAGGACGATACACCAAAGGAACAACCAAAGAAGGAAGAAGCTCCAAAGAAGGAGGAACCAAAGCAACAACAGCCAAAGAAGCAAGAATCTGCTCCAAAGCCACAGAAAGCTTCTGCTTCTGAACCAACCACTTCCACCAGCAATGCCGCACCAAAGCCAGGTAATAGAGATGAACGACGGGTTAAGATGAATCGAATGCGATTGCGAATTGCCGAACGATTGAAGGAAAGTCAAAATACTGCCGCTTCTCTAACCACTTTTAACGAGGTCGACATGAGCAGTTTGATGGAAATGCGAAAGCTTTACAAGGACGAAATCTTGAAGAAGACTGGTACCAAGTTTGGATTCATGGGAGCTTTTGCTCGAGCATCCGTTTTGGCCATGAAGGATATTCCAGCTGTTAACGCTGCTATGGAGGGACCAAATGGTGGAGATACTATTGTGTATCGAGACTATGTTGACATTTCCGTTGCGGTTGCTACTCCAAAGGGCTTGGTTACTCCAGTTGTGCGAAATGCTGAAGCCTTGGATGTCGTTGGCATTGAAAAGGAAATTTCGGAGCTTGGAACCAAGGCTCGAGATAACAAGTTGACTCTTGAAGATATGTCTGGTGGTACTTTTACCATTTCCAACGGTGGTGTGTTTGGGTCTTTGTACGGTACTCCAATCATTAACATGCCACAATGTGCTGTATTGGGTCTCCATGGTGTCAAGGAACGTGCTGTTGTTGTTAACGGTCAAGTCGTTTCTCGACCAATGATGTACTTGGCTTTGACTTATGATCATCGATTGTTGGATGGTCGTGAAGCTGTTATTTTCTTGAAGACTGTCAAGGAATTGATTGAAGATCCACGAAAAATGCTTCTTGCATAATTCAGTCGTTTTATCTACTCTTACGTAAAACAAGAAAGGAAAAAAAACTTAAGATTTCATCAAACATTAATACAGTATATATAACACTTAAAAAAATTCGTTCTAAAGCGTGGTTTTTTTTTTATATATTATATGTTATCACATTTTTCCTATTCGTTGATATACTTTGGTGATTCAACAATAGATTCATCAACAAATCCAAACCGGATCATATCACCCCAAAACAACTGAGCCTTTTGAGAAGCATAACCGATGTAATCGAAAAAATCTTCTGCGTCATCCACCTCAACATCTGATCCAATTTCCGGACTCTTGTCATTACCATTGTCGTTATTGTTAGTACTATTCTCTGGAATAAATCGATACCCTTCTTGAGTACCAATAGCTTCACGTAACTTCATGTCATCAGGTTCGTCAACCACCGCTTGAACAACCCCCCAAGCACACCAGTAAATATGCACGGCTGGTCGCCAATCCCTTACTTGTTTCATCAAATAGTCTGCTTGTGCTTGCATTCCTTCTTCGTCATCGAAATTGTCAACCCCATGCTCAACGTAGCCCTGGATATGATTCAATTGTTGCTCTTTGGTAGGGTATTGTTCTTCCCAAATATGATGTGGCATTTCCTCGTTATGATAATCATTCATCCATTCACAAAAGTGGTTGGAAATGTCGTAGCCTCGCAAGTTTGCTGCGCTATATTCGAAATCAATCACCACCAATTGACGATGTTCATTTCTGGCTGCAAGCAGTGGTGATCCAGCTCGTGGTTTAAATCGAAGAATGTTCCCGTATTGCGTATCATTATGCGCAAATACCAATTCCTTTTTGATCTTTTCTTCACCTTCAAATTCCTTCAGCAACCAAGCTCGGTACTTTTTTACCGTAACCTGGAAGGTTCTCAAATCAGTTTGTAAAAGCCGTTTAATAGCACCTGGGTCTTTCTTTTCCAGGCTAGCCAATACTTCAACGGCTCTGGTCATCCATTTATCAAAATTAACCCACACTGTTGGACCCTGTACCCGTTCCGATGGCAACAATGGGATATTATCATGCAATTCTCTCATTCGTTTGGCGATTTGTATAGATACCTCTGGGTCTCTCAAATCCTCCTTTGTCAATGCTTCAGCTTCAAAAAACTGTTCAAATCTTCCGTTTGTAAACGTACCTAACAACCGTGGTCCGATATCCTTCAGTGATAGCCGTTGTAAAACCGCCAATTCAGTATCTCTGTCAATCAAAAAATCCACTTGTGGACCATATACTCGGAGTAAAAGCTTTGGAGGCAACCATTGGTGATAAGTCTTTTTCGTTTGTAACGAAACATCACTCAAGAATGCAGCCTTCACGGTATCTTTGATATATGCCGGTGGCTCAATCGAGTAGATTGCATTAGTCAAAGCACCGGACATTCGGTGGATTATAACATCATTTGCCATTTCCGAATCGACCCACCGTCGCCAACGTGGGATTCTTAGTTGGTGGACCAACTTTAGCACATCTTGTTTGAAGTATCGCCATGGCAGTCTATTGTCGAGAAATGATTGAATACCTGGGACGTCTCCACTAGCATTATCGCTGCCTTCAGTCTGAGAGTTTCGACGGTATTTTTTGACCTTGGCGTGAGTTGACTTTACCAAAGATGGTAAGTTAGGCTGAACCATTTGATTAGATATGTGTGTGGTGGAAATCTATAACAAATAGCGGGATAAAAAAACTTCCCACTTTGCGAATGGTAGAAAGTAGCTTGCTGTAAGAAAAAAAGCCTCCACTAAAGAAAGAAATAGAATTCCGTCTTAAGATAAGTGGATGGTTGTACGAAAAAAAGAGAGGAAGAAAACTGGCAGAGAGAAAAATACGAGCTATAATTTTTGGTATCAGCGGTAAAAAACAAAACAAAAAAAAAAACCCTCGTATATACGTTCGGCAAGAGTCCTTTTACCGGTTTTTCTTTCTCGGACGGCGTGATGGGCCTAGCGCGCGTGTGAAAAAAAGTTGCCCGACTAGGCTGTCGTGGCGCCCGGCCTCCCCACAACTAGTTGAAAGCTTTTTAGCGCCAACTCGGCGGGGCGCGCTTCGCAAAAAAAAAAACTGGAGAGCCACACATTGTGGGGCGGTGTTATTCCTAAAATAACTGTATGCAAGGTGGATAATACTATACGACAATATTTGACCAATGAATCTCCTCTTATGGCAGTGCTGCATCTTGACGATTGATTTGTTTCGTGGGCTTTGTGTAGACCATAACACGCATGATCTTGCCAGTTGTTTCCGGGATTCATTCCATTGTATAATGAAAAAGAAATCGGATGCTTGAAACGCATAAAAGACTTGGTATAAGTTGGGTGGCGCGTGGGGGTTCCGGTTTGCTAATGGCTCTTTCATATCCTGCACCCCCGTGACTGGTCCTGCCGATCGATTTTGGTAGGCGGCCCACCTCATGCACAGCCACATGCGGCGGAAAAACCAGGTCTTTTAATCATGAACAAATTAACCATCTATTAGCAAAACAAGACAACTAGCAATCTATAAACATTATATTCCTCTCATAAGAAAAACCAAATATATCAGCAAAATAAAAAAAAAAATCAGATCAGAAAATATGACAATAAAAAACCCATCCATAAAATAAACATTCGTGTATCGTAAAAAAAAAAAAAAAAAAAAAAAAAAAAAAAAAAA